>JAKSZP010004344.1:0-85413 GCA_022478985.1 Massospora cicadina | reverse complement strand
TTACTCTCTCCAGGTTCAATAAATCAGGTACCTCCACTTCATCTGGGGCTCCTATAACATAATGACCAACATCTTTATTACCACCTTCAGACTCTTCATCAGAAGGGTTATCAATGCAGGTTAGGGAGCCCATAGGAGGTGGGGTACAATCAGGATTTCCCTTATAGGATGATTGGTCCTGGGGTTGTTCCTCCAACTTATTAACTTTTAGGGGAGGCGTTGATACTGCCACAGCTCGAGTTTCAACCTTCAAAGCAAGGGTTTGGTGCTTCCTCAAGGAGATAGGCTTCAGACTAGAGTTATCTGAATGAGATGTTGAGGGAGATAGCACTTAGAGGTGGATGCTTTATCTTTAACAGATTAGGTCGATCAGTGGTTGGGTGCTTTGGTGAAATAGGCGGTTTAGCCTTTGTGACCTGGTCATCTAACCTTTTGTTTGTGGGAGTGATTTAGAACCGAAAGAGGGACTTAAGCTTGGGAGCAACTTTGGAACCACTTGGGAAGGCCGCTCTGAAGAAGATAAGCAAGACAAAGGGACGACTGCTTTCACCAACTGAGTATCTTGACTGAAGACAAAGGTGAGCACTGCCCTATCTCAACCAAAACCATCTGCATATTGTTATTAGAGGAAGTAGAAGTTTGTGCTGGCAACTCTGCAAGAGCAGGTTTCTAAAGGGTAACAGCTGTAGTAGAAACTAAATTAGTTGGCGTAGATGCTTGATATAAAAACCTTTGCGTAGGGTCAAGCTCATAGATATCAGCAACCACTTTTAAGGCCTCCTTGATATCTCATACAATTGTGAAAGTGCACTTTACGGAAGAAAGATGCATCACCAAGGAGGGATGAGGTGCTTGGTCAGCCAAGCTAGCTGCAATTGCATCATCAAGAGGCAGTATTTGGGCAACCAACAGAGGTTGAGCTTTAGTATAGAAGCGCTAAACAAAAGAGGTAATCGATTCTTCTTCTTGCAGACTAAGGCACATAAAAGCCTGTTTTTGCCGTTTCAAACTCTGCTTGGAGCCAAATTCATCAAGAAGCGCTTACTTAACCTCCGCCTAAGTGCTGAGGTTGATCATGGTGGGGATTATTATTTTTTGAGCTAAACAGTTTAAGCAGGGAAAAAGTACTGGATTTTTGTTGGTCAGTTTCTCCTTCCATTGCAGATTCATAAACATAGAGAAAGGAGGCAATACTGCCCTCACCAGGTGTGAACTTTTCTTGAAGAAGGGTTTTTTGTATAACTGGCCTTTGAGATGGGTGATGCTCGAGCCATTTAAGGCAAGAAAATTACTGGCTAGCTGTTGTTCCATAGGTGCTAGCCTAAGGTTAATGTCAGCGGAAAGGCTAGAAGGGTTACCACCCCCAACAGCCTCCATTATTATAACGTTTTTGTGGTGTACAGGCGCCCCTGTAGTGAGAACCACTTGTTAGACTAAGGACTGGGAAAGAGGCTCGCTGGTGCTGTTAGCCTTGAATCTAATAATATAAGTGAGGAGCTTGTTCACCAGTTATATGTAAATAAAGATAAAGAAAGTAAATACTAAAGTAAATTTTTGGTTATGGTTTTTTATTATGTGCCACGCAGGGGTAAAAAGAAGATCCTATATAACAAATGATAATATATTATTTAATTCGTTGTGCTCAATGTTTGGATAGGTTGGGGAATTCCAAATTTAGGGAAAATGTGATTTTAGCCTATCAAAGCTTGGAAAACTCGCTTATCTTAAAAGCAATGGATGGGGAATTAGGCTTAGCTAAGACGTACCCATGGGGTAAAACTTTAATATAATTCAGCTAATTCCCGTTGGCTAAAATTCTTTCACCTTGGGGGACCTCCACCACCCCTATAAAAGGGGGTGCTCCCTCGTAGGTGCTTGGATGGACCTGGTCAAGGCTGGTGGGGTACCACCCAATGGACGTCCCATGGTCTGCTTCATGATTTAGTAATCCAACTGCTGGATAATGGTTTAGTTGCTCATAGAGTATTCAAAATCATGTTACCCTAGTTTTTGTGGAGTTCCACTGAGAATTGGCCAGGGTCTTTTGGCTGACATTTTTGTCATTTAAATTTACATCAATCTCATTGATATTAAAGACTTGCAAATATCCGACGTTCCCCCTAATTGGCTGAGGTTGCACCAAAACAATATTATCATGCTTGGAGGAAAATGTCTGACAGGGTGACCTTTGGACAGTTATACCACATCAGGATTAGTTTATAGTATCTTTATTTTTCTTTGATAGCTATATTCAAAGACAAATTCAGATTTTATAGAAAAATAAAAAACACAACCGCTAGAACAAGAAAAATTTAAAATGTCAATGCTTTTGCCGCCTGATGCCCTGGCACGAGGCTGTGGTGCACCACCTGATGGCATGTTTTGGCCACCACTGAATCATACCCAGGCTGGCTCTGCTAGCACTCACAACGTTACTTGGAATTATGTCCCCCTCAGGACTTGGACCACCACTTCACAAGCTCAAAGTGGTGTCTGGAGCCCTTTGGTGCTCCCACAGAGCAAATTACATTTCTGCTTCTGGGTCATATATGGGAATCTTTTTCCATATGCAAGCGTGGCCATCATTGAGATGGCCACATTGGTGTATAAACCTGCCAGCTGAATCAATTTTTGCCTCTTCAAGGAGTCTTTTGATCTTGGCTTCTGTTATGAAGCTGATGCAGTGGCAGCAGCCAAGCTGCCAATGATATTAAAAAATATTCCTCTCCCAACTATTTTCACTTGGCTCCTGGATGAGGCCATTTTGGTGGTCCAGTTCTCCAGGTTGCCTTTCCACCTTTCCCCCAAATTCCTCCACCATGAGCTCACAGAGGGTTTGGCCATTTATAGCGCAGACCCCGTGTTGCAGTTTGTGATTCTCAATGGGGCAGATCATCTAGTGGGGCCTTGTGTCTTTGTGACAATCTGCCCTTTCCCTCATGAGACCCACCTCATTATTCCCCCCTCCCCACACTGTGATCAGATCTGCCCCTAATCAGTCATTCTGGGTGTATGTTGAGAACAGACACGCCATTTGTCCCTTATGCTTCAAACTTGACCATTTGAAGCACAAGTGCCCAGCGGTTTCCACCTCCACTGGTTCTGCCACTCCCTCCTCTGGCGTCATCTTGGCTACAGTCACGCCCAACTTTTTGAGCGGTGCTTAATTCTCCCACCCCAAACTCACCAAATTCTGGCGTGGCTTTCAAATCCACAGCCATTTAAAATTAAAAAGTAATAAAACTTTGGTCAATTTATGACAACCTGATTGATGGCTGAAACAGTTTTAAGCTGAGCTGTAGTGGTCAACTGTTTGCAGTCAATCAGGTGCAGCCAACTTTCCAACTCCAGTGGCTGAGCTAGCACTAGCTGAAGTAAATCCTTTTGAGTGTCCTGATTAGATTGATGATAGTGACTAACCATATAATGTCAAGATGGATTTTGCTTTTGGAGGAATTTTCGTTGATCCTCCCAAATCACAGCCCCGCCAATTTTGCCCAAAAAATGGGTATCAATTATATAAAATATTAATAAAATGGCAGTTAAAGCCATGGATGCTCCTGCTAACACCCTACTCCATCAGCAACCTAATGGGTTGATGGAACCCCTGATTGAGTGTATCTATCCCTAATTTACCGCATGATTTAAGGAGGATGCAAAGTATGATATTTAGGAGCTCGCTTTTGGTGCAAGCCATGCGTGCATTGACATGGCAAAAACTTTTCTTTTTGACCCCATTTATCCTGAAAACCACTGGCGCATTAATTCATTCACTTGTGTGCCTGCTCTCATCACTTTCACTGAGCATCAAAATTGCTCAATATATTGAGGAAATGGACACTGCAGGCCTCATTAATGAAGAAAACCCTCAACTATATCTTCTTACGCCACATGCCGCTGATTCCACCATTCCTATGCTATCTGCCATGGTCCACCATATAAAGTGGGCACCAGACAAAAGTTTCCCCAAAGCTTTCTCGCCATCCGATATGGCTTCCTAGGCTGATAACTTAGGGTCTATATTAGGATTTTTTTATTTCTTATAATCTCTTTATTTGGCTCATTATCAATAAAGATGCGTGACAGCTCCCCCTTTTTGGATTGGGCATTACTAGTGCTAAAAAAGAGATTACTTTATAGCATTACAGGTTTTAAACATGCAATGAACAAAACCTGCACTAGAGTGGAAGCAGGAATTACCCTGCCAGGCTAACCACCCTTTATTAAACTACATCAAGTATAGCAATATTTATTTTTGATTTATTCGAGGTACGCTGACCAGGGGATGGACAGTACCGATCACAACACTCAAAACGGCAAAACAAACTACTAACCAGGTGGGAAGCAGAAACTGCTTAACCCACCATGGCAGAGGGTGAAAAGGGATCGGGGGGTTGGTTTTCAGAATGACCCACCTTGATCAAGGGGTGTTGGTTACAGTACCGGATCAGAGCAGAGAGCCAGGGCGTTGGGGCATCTGCATAGTGGGGGCTGAGGTCAGCGTATTAGGAGTTTTCCACTTCTGCATCAAGATAATGATGGGAAAGTGTTTCAACAAAAGCTGCGAGGAGAACTTCAGCTTCTTTGCGGGCTTCAGGAAGTTGGGTGAAAAGGGAGATACTGTGGCAGGTGATTTTGGCTGAGGGGTTGAATGAAGCAAGCGTTGCGACATTCATAACAGCGATTTCAGCATCATCAAATAGTTTTGAGATGTCACTGCAGGGAGATTTAGGGAAGTCGGGGGGAAGAAGATGGTGGGCAGGCCATGCTGGAGCTGAGCCACTGACTGGGCCACCGCGGTGCGTAGTTTTGGGCAATGAGGAGAGGCCACTGCAGCTAAGGCGAGCTGGTGGTCACTTTGGAAGGGGGCTGTAATTGGGTAGAGGAGCAAAATGGCGAGGGGTAGGGGTTTCATCGAAGTCAGGAAGAAAAAATTCTGCCTGATATAATCGCCATGGCAGAGAGGTTGACCTGTATGCTTACTAATGAGGATATTACCTGATTCGTCAATTTCAGCCAATAGATCCCATGGATTTTGGTTCACTGGAATAGTGGCATTTAAATTTGAGTGGGTAGGATTGGGCGAATGGGCAGCTGCTTGGGTGCAAATGTTGGTCCAAGCATTGCTCTGATTGGCTGGCGTAGATTTAGGTGGGAGAGTGAGGATGGAGGTTTTGGGTGGGGCTGATTTTCCGTGTGGGCCCACTGAACGAGATTGGAGGGTGGGAGGGGGCAGCAAAGCGCCCCATACTGAACCTCCTGAGGGGGGCTCAGAAGCTGCATCAGCGGATTTGGCCTTAGGGCATACTCTTTTTGCATGGTTGAGGCCAAAGCAGAGGGAACAAATCTGCCTACCATTATCAACCTGAGCCCAAAAGAAATGATCAGGCCCTGCAGCCACGCTAGCGCGGGGTGGGATTTGTTGGGCTATGGTAGGGTGGTGTGGTATGATGGTGGCTGTTGCACGAGGAGCAGCAAGGCGTTCTGCACTAGATGGAATGGCAAAGATGAGGTTGGGCTGAGTGCCATAAGCCATGAGCCCCGCGACCAACTGGTCATACAAAACCTGGGGTGGAAGGTGGGATGGGAGCAATATTTTTTTATATGAATGAAGAAAACATGCAGAGTACCTGAATGCGCAAGAAAACAAAAATTAGCACAAACAGTAATAGGTACTGAATTAGAAAAGTGTCGATTGCAATTTAAAAGATAGTGTAAACAAAAAGGTCAGAAAAGTGGAGTGATAGGTGAAAACCTACTCTAAAAGTGAAATTGAGTGGTACTATGCCTAATGGTTTCTTTGCAATAAAACAACTTCATAAACTATCATAGACAATTGAAGCAGAAAAATTTTCCCAAAATAATTTTTTATTTTAAGATAAAAACAAAAATAAAACAAAGATTAAGAAGAAAAAAAAGATAACATAACAATAAGTGTGATATCTATTTTATTACGTAGCATTAAGTCTATCTAGAATTTTTTTCATAAATTTAATATAAGCTTTTGATAGTTTATATGGAATTAATAGTTATAACATAGATAAATATAATATAAGAGCTCCCATATTTTTAAGTCTACAGGATATTAATTTGAGAGACTAAAGCGGTTCAATTATAGTCATACAAGATTCATTGTTATCATTTAGATTTAAAGGATCTTTGATTCAATTTGTAGAACAAGTTAACCATCTGTGATGCTTGAACAGGTAATAGATTTACAAACACTGCAGAAAAGCTTCAGTTGAATATCCAACATAGGAGATCACATATCTATCTTATGCACATAGAAAGGGATTAGTTGATCATAATTTTATAAAGCTTTATAAATCTAATTAAAACTTTTAACAAATTTGTCTAGGCTATAGATAGATTAACATCTGATTTACCCTACTATATCTGCAAATACAACTTTGCTGCATCTAAATAAATCTCCACATCTAATTAGGTATTCCAGTTAACCTTTGATGAATTAGGAATAAAATGTTAAGATTTAACTAGCTCTTGCAGTGAACCCTCTGATGAACCAATTCATGTGTTGACTTTTGGAAGTATTTGCTTAATTCGCCAAGCTTGTTGCATAGTATACTTTACCACTGAGAAATGGAACAGACGATATGCAGATTGCCAATCCTTAATGAAACATGTTATAGATATGGAGCTACAGCCCCAATCAACACTAATAGAATCTATAACAAAAATCACAGAACCTCTCTGAGGACTACTAAAAACCTCCCCTCTCATTCTCCCACTCAAACCTTATCCTTGGTAGTCTTAGTCAATTCCAACCCATCTTCTTAGTAATCTCCTATTCATTAAATTTTAGGCGTTTTTGTTCTATCTTGAGGTTTTGGCAAAATTTCCTTGACTTGCTGAACTATCAATTCTACAATCAATTCGCTTCACCTCAATATAATTTCCGCTCAATCTCAAGGCTCACCTTAACTCTAATTTATTATCTGCTGGAATATATAGCTTATTGTTTAGTCATATTAATTTCTCAACATTATCCCCCCGTTGACTGGATGATAAGTTTCTAAAGCTTTTATGCTCTGAGGAACTTTGTGTGAACTCAGTTGATAATCTGACCACCCACGGGTTCCTTAATGGTTTAGGCATTGATACCAGCCTTCTCAACTATTTCAAATGGGCCAGTCCAAATGTTAGCGGGCTTGTTTTTCCATCCTAATAAATGTTGGCCGTGGAAAAAGACATGATCTCTTACAGCAAACTGTGGGTTTCCGCTACATCTACTCTGGTCATCCGCCTGATCATAATTATTCTTAGACAAGCTGGTAGAATATGCTTCCATTTGTAGTTTGATCAGCATCTCCATTAGATTGGTCAAATTAAGCTGCAGTTTTAAGCTTCCAGTATCTTTCACAAGTAAGTAAGTCAGGGCAAACAAAAACTGGATGTCTACCATAGGACTCTTGCTCATTGACGAGTTGTAGTTGATATTATAAGCAAAGAAGGCGGTGGATAGGAGGGTACTCAATTAAGAGGGCCAATCTTTCGCGTGCTTATGGAGTATGTTGCTAATGTTCCGTTGACCCATTCCAGTATTCCATTGGATTCCAGATGGTAGGGTGTAGTCAAGACCTCGCGTATTGCCATCAATTAGCTCAACTTGGGAAGGATATGTAAAGTGAAAATTGGTTCCATTGTCCGTTAAGATGAACTGTGAAAAGTCAAGTTGCTGTATGACATACTTCATAATAAACTTGGCGGTGGCGGCTTCCCCCTAATCATTAATCACCCTGGCTTCCACCCATCTCGCCAAATGATCAATTGCTACAATTATGCACTTAGTCTGGTTTGCACCAGTTGGCAAAGACCCCACCACGTCAATAGTAATGGTATGCCATGAAAACTGGGGCTTAACCAACTGGTATGTGGTCTTCTTGTGGAAGGTTTCTTCACTTGGCACTGATGACAACAGCTAATCATCTCCAACACATCATAATGCTTTCTCCTAATAGTAGTGGGGCACAAGAACTCCAACTTTTTCTGAAACCCACTATGCCCTACCTCCTGATGTGCATCCAAGATAATCGCTGGCCTAGAAGAGAGTTTAGGAACTCAGCGTCAATTCCCCAATCTGATTATATAGTTCCCCATCGCATAAGAAGACATCCTGTCTAAGCCCATCTAGCACTTTAATCACTTTCAGAGGGTCATTGTGGTATTTGCCCATCACCATCTTATCATACATAATGTTAGCCAAATACGCCATAATGGCGATTGTCGGTAGCTATGAAAGACAGTCTGCATTTTGTTTTTTTGCTCCCAGCCAGTATACAATCTCAAAGCCATATACTTGAAGCTTCAGGGCCCATCGCACAAGCCCCTTCAGATTCCCAAATATTCTGCAGCCAACACAAAGATGCATTAACCATTAACAGTTGAAATTTCACCCCGTGGAGGTATACCCAAAACTGTTTATATGCATATATCACCACTAATCACTGGCACTTGGTAACGGTGTAATTACGTTCTTGACAGTTTAAGCTTCATCTATAAAGTGCAACTGGGTGCTCTATGCCTTCATCATCCTTTTGAGATAATACTGCCCCTACGTCAGAAAGTTAAACATCCATTTGCACTATGAATTGTTTTTTGAAGTAGGGATATTTTAAGCTGGGCGCGCTTTCCAACATGGTTTGCAAGACGACAAAAGTGTTTTGGCATCGTTCTGTCCAAACAAAGGTGGCATTTTTTTCAATAAATCAAAGAGAGGTGCCCCAATACAACTAAGTTAGGAATGAACTGCCATTAGTAACTGACCATCCCCAAAAACACTAGGATATATCCTTTATTGCCTGGCTTGGTCATCTTACTCATAGCTTCCACCTTCGCCAGCTGCATTTTAAGCCCTTTTGAGTCCACCACGAACCCAAGGTATTCCAATTGCTCTTTGAAAAAATGACACTTCTGAGGCTTGATCTTGATATTAGAATCGGCAAGCTGGTGGAACACTTGTTCTATTTGGTCAATATGATTTGTAAACGATTCATGAGAACATTTAGATATCATTGAAGTAAACTAGAAAACAGGACCGCTACAAATCACCTAAGATTGTATCTATAGCATGCTGGAACATAGGCAGGACATTGCACAAACCCTGTGTCATACGTATAGGCTGGAACAGCCCCTTCAATGTGATTATAGCGCATTTCTCAAATTTTGCCTCTGGCAATTTAATCTGTCAGTATCCCCACATCTAATCCACGGCAGAAAAATAATTAGCCCCTCCAAGTCGATCTAATACATCTTCAATCCTCAGAAGGAGGTAGGAATTTTTCTTAGTAATGCTATTGAGCTTTTGATAGTCAATGACCACCTGTTTTAAATCCAGCTTTTTTCTTAACAATAAGCACCGGGAATGCCCATGAGCTCTTATGCTTTAGCATCCTGTTATCAATCAAAGTTTACTACCTCATCAGAGACAACCTCTTCTGTCACTTTTGAGTGCCTAATAGTACATGAACAAATGGAAATTTGATCGCCCATGTCTACCCAATGCACTACCCCTCATGAACACCCCAAATTGTTTTCATCTGAAGCTAAATATCTCGTGATTTTATCACATAGGGCCATTAACCTATCATTCTGTTCCTCCAATAATCTGGTTAGAGCTTCTCGCAGAACCACTGCCATTAAATTGAATGGGGATTTTACCAGTAGGCCAACTTTCTCCCACATCTGAAGTTATGAATATGGTGGACCTCATCAATAGGACCCATATGCAGATAAGCTACTACTTGATGCCTCTGAACCTTCATAGTTTCCTTCAGCAGGTTTGCTACCAGCACCTTCACTTCCCCTGCCCTGGTAACAATAACCCAGGAGCCACATGAGGTTTGAGCCGGGGTTGCTGGTAGGGCCCATAATCTCCTCATATAAACCTTCTGGGATTTCAATTTCAATATCCATCCCTGATATGACCTGATGCCCAGATGGTATGCTTACAGTGCTCGCAGTTCAGAGCGGAATACCTTTGTATTTGTAGATCTGGTGGGGAGGGCTCTGGTCCTCCGCTTCATCCCCCAATATCAAACAAGAATTACCATGTCATTGTACGCCAGATTTATCTTACTAGAGCGGATTGGATCCTTTAGGACTCCACTGGAGTTAAATTAAATGGGGGTTTATTGTCCCAAGATACTAATGGTTTCCTCCGCCATATTGACCATTGCTAAATCACCGCATGAACGCAGTGCCAAATAACATGTCACAGTTATTATTATGCAACATTACCGCTGGAGCGGAAGCCCTAACTGAAACAAATTTCAGAGGCTATGCGCTGTAAGCTCCTTCAGACACAGTGCTCTGTGTCCCCACGGTCCCATACACTACTCTGTGCTCCACATCAGGCTTCAGCGGAAGCTTAGCCACGAGCTTAGTGGAGATTATATTAACTGGGGCACCAGTATCTATGATATCTCGGATTTTTGTGTTCTGAACAAGAATATTACAGTATGTACACTCTGAATAAGAAAAATAATTGGTGTTTAACATTTGAACGTCCAAGAGTTTTTGTTATCAATAAAAGTGGCTATACCCATACCAACATGAGGATAATCCTGAGAGATTCTTTAGTATGGAATGGCTTCATTAACCCCCACTATGGAGGCAACATCCGTTGGGGGTCCAACTCGCTTGTGCCAATTCATTCAAGGAGTTGCCAATCATACAGCTTTTGAAAATCTCAACAGAACTCAGAGCCTAAAGAGTGATGGTCTTTTTCTTGAGTGGAGGCTATGGTATCATGATGAAGTTTTTGTTATATTAAGTCACCAGATTGGTACTGGAGCCAACGCAAAGAGACTCATGGTAATCATCAGGGACAAATAAATTAGAACGAGCAGAGTAAAAGCGTCCCATCTCTACTCCACTCAAGCTTTCCCTGATTTATAAAAACAGATGGCACTGCATGAACGTGCTGATTGCCTGGGCAGTTAGCCGCATAATGGCCTTTCCATCTGCAAGAGAAACAAGCATTTATAAATGGCTCCCGTCTATAGTTTGCGCCTGAAAATCTAGGTCAAAAGTTAACCAAAGTAGTGAAATTAGGCCAGGGATGGGGCTGCTGAGCGTAAGGAAGACGGAAATGGGCCACCAAAATTTTAGGGTGGATGAGTATTACCCAACGGATTATAACTGGGTCGTTGCAGTCCATTTCCTGATGAGGATGTGGCGTTCTAGCAGGTGCCTTCCGCTTCACATTGGGAGCATTGAACGTGGTGGAGAGATAAAATAAAGTTTTAACGATTTAAAGAAGCCCCACATCTTCATCAGTATGTGCATCATAGCATTATGCAGTTCATAATATGGTTTGACTGCCGCTGTCATTGCTATGCCTGCATCCTTATTGGTTAAGATATTTGCTCCCACTAACTCATGAGCTTCAGTAGTGAATTACTCTGCTAACTCCATCAAGAACTTGTTTTTGTAGACTGGATTTTCATAAATTCAGCCTTGCACTGCGCCATCTTTGCTTCACCCCCAAACAGATATAGCACAGTCTCCTTCACCTCTTGATATGATATAGAACTACTTTGTAGGTAAAAGATGACCTGGCCGGTGCTCTTAACATCCAGAGCGAATAGCAACAGTTTCACTTTTCCTCTGATCCAATGCCTCTTCCACAGAAAATTCAAAAATTTAAAATATCTGTGCATATTACCAACACAACTGAAAGATGGTAACTTCTAAATCCAAACAGAATCACCTTGCTCCAGGCTCCAGACGCGGGAACAGACAGAATAGGTTCAGAACGACCAAGGGGTACATCCCCTTGTGGACTAGAATAGGGTCCTGTGGATGGATTCTGTTAACTTTTAGAGGATTTTACTGATTCCGCTGAATGGGTTGCACAGGGTGAACCCACTAAGCAACGGATGAGCGATACAAGGATTGCTGACCCTCAATAGATAATGATAAAAATAAAGACCTATAAGGTGCTACTGCCCTGATGATAACACTTTATTTAATATTTAAAATAACAGCTACTTCTGTTACTTACCTCTTACTTCTTTTTTTCTTCCTTTAAAGAAGCTCCTTCTCTCATTCTCATGCTCAACTCTTAGTCCTTGGTATTTCTCAGCGAATTCAATCTGCTTCACTTAGTAAATTCTCTATTTGCTATGATCTAGGATTTCATTAATACATTGAAGCTTCACCTAAAAATTACTAAATTCACCAAACCACATTTTCTTTGATCAACCACACTTCGCATTTATATTGTTAATTACTCAATCTTGAGACTCACCTCAATTTTAATTCTCAATCTTCCAGAACAATACCATATCATCCAGTCATACTGAAATCTTGACATTAGCCCCCTTTGACTGGAAAATAAGCTCCTATTGCTTGTACGCCAACAGGAACTTTGCGTGTACTCAGTTGATAACTGACCACCTGCGGGCTCCTTAATAGTGTAGGCATCAACCCCAGTTTTCTCAATTATCTCAAACGGTCCAATCCATATATTTTGCAAGCTTGTTCCTTCTTCCAAACCCATGTTGGTTGTGGAACAGGACAAGATCTCCTACCTTGAACTAGAGAAGACAGCTGTGTCTACATAGGTCAGCCTCCTGATCACAAATTTTCTTAGCTAAACTAGTGGAATACACTTCAGCTTTAGCTTTTTCAGCATGTTGGTTAAGGTAGTCAGATAGCGTTGAGGCTCAACTACACCTGTATCTTTCTTACAGGAATAAAGCAATTTTGGCAAGGCCGGATGTCTTCCGCAGAGTAATTGGAAGGGCTTTTTCCTGTTTCTGAATTATAGCTAATATTATATTCAAAGACAGCAGTGAATAATAGGGTACTCTATTCAAAGGTCAATCCTTTACAAGCTTTTGGAGAATATTCAATGTTCCGTTGACCCATCCTACCATTCCATTTGATTCAGGGTTGTAGGGTGTAGTCAAGACCCCGCAGATTGCCATTAGTTCATTCAATTTGGGCAGGATATGTGACATGAAATTGGTTCCATTGTCTGTGAGGATAAATTGCAAACAACCATGTTGCTGTATAAAACATTCCAGGGTGAACTTGGTGGTTGTGACGGCCCCTCAATCATTGATCGCCCTTGCTTTCACCCTGCTTTGTCAAATGGTCAATGGCTACTATAAACTTGTCTGTTTGCATCAGTTGGCAGAGGCCCCACCACATCCTGAGAAACAGTATGCCATGTAAAACTAGGTTTAACTCGCTGGTAGGTGGTCTTTTTGTGGAATGGTTTCTCCTCTTGGCACTGATGACAACAAACAACCAATTTGAGTACATCATAGTGCATACTCTCCCAATAGTAATGGAATCCAAAGAACTCCAGCATTTTTCACAACCCTCCACGACCTATTTCTCTATGAGCATCCATAAAAAATGCAGGTCTAGCAGAAGGTTTTTGGAAACTCAGCAACTATTCACCAATCCACTTAAATTCCCCATTGCACATGAAGGTATCATGGCTAAGCCCATCCAACACTTTTATTGTTTGTGGCGGCTCAGTGTGATATTTGCCCATCACCATCTTCTTATACATGATGTCCGCCAATTCTGCCATAATGGTGAAAGTTAGTAAGCATGAGAGACAGTCCAAATCCTGGTGTTTCACCCCAAGGTTGGTGTACAATCTAAAAACTATATGCTTGGAGCTTCAGGGCCCATTGATTGAGCCGCCCTTCAGGTTCCCACTGATTCTTCAGCCATTGTAAGGATGCAAGGTCTGTGACCACATTGAATTTAACCTCGTTGAGATAGACCCATAATTGCTTATACATATATATCACCACTAAGCACTCCCGCTCAGTCATGGTGTAATTACATTCATGGCCTGTTAAACTCCAGCTAAAGTATGCGAAAGGATTCTCCACACCATCATCATCCTTTTGGGATAGCATGGCCCCTATGGCGGAAATGGAGCATCCATTTGTACAATAAATTCCTTCTTAAAATTTGGGTATTGTAAAAAAGGCGAGTTAGCTAACGCAGTTCATAATACATTAGAAAGCAATTTGACATCGTTCCATCCAATCAAATGTAAAATTTTCTTCAATAGCTCGAAGAGTGGTGCATGATACAGTTGAAGCTGGAAATAAACTGCCATTAGTAACCAACCATCCCAAAAACACCTGAGTATCCCATTTCTTAACTGGCCAAGTCATATTGCATATAGCTTCCACTTTTCTAGCTGAGGACTGAACCCTTTTTGTTGACCACAAACCTAAGGGTACAACTTCTACTTTAAAAAGTGGCACTTGTGGGGCTTAGTTTTATGTTGGCCTTAGTGAGTTGGTGGAACACTTGTTTCAAGTGAGCGAGATGATATGTAAATGTCCACAAGAACACAGTAAAAATGTCAAGGTAGACTAGAATGCAAGAAAGCTTCAGATAATCCAAATAGTGTCCAAGCCCGCTGGAATGTAACTGGGGCATTGCACAAACAATGTGGCATACATGTAGGCTGGAAACCCCTTTTTGAGGTGATTATAAAATAATTCTCTTGTTCCACCACTGGCAACTCGATTCTCCAATACCCCTGATATCAAGTCTATAGCAGAAAAATATTTGTCATCACCTAACAAATCTAATGCATCAGTGATTCACGGAAAAGGGTAAAAGTATTTTTTTTGTAATGCTGATAAGCTTCTGGTAATTGATTACTACTCAATTAGTGCCATCTTTTTTGTTAATTAGCACCATGGATGCCCAAGGACGCTTTGATGGCGCTAACATTCCTTGTTCAACAAACTTGTCTATCTCAGCTGATGCAACTTCTTCCACCACCTTGGAGTGACGGATAGGCCATGACCAAATAGGAGGGTAATCCCCTCATGTCCAACCGGTGCACAATCCCATGTGCCATCCCAAGTCATGATAGTTAAATGCAAAAATGGTTTGGTGTTTCTCAAAAAGATCCATCACCCTGTCCTTATTGTCCTCCAATAGAACAGTTATAGCTTACTGCAGAACCACAGTCATTACACCAGATGAGGTTTTTAAAGGTAGCCCAAGATCTTCCCACAAACCATAGTCATGTATCTGGTAGACCTCATCAATAGGACCCATACGCAGATAAGCTACCACTTGATGCCTCTGAACCTTCATAGATGCCTTCTGCAGATTGGCTATCAACACCCTCACTTCCCCCTTCCCTGATAACAGGAGCCCCAGAGCCACATGGGGTTCAAGTTGTGATTGCTGGTAGGGCCCCATAATCTCACCATATAGGCCTTCTGGGATATTTATTTTAAACTCCATCCATATAATGACCTGATGCCAAGAAGGTATGCTTAAAGCACTTATATGGAACCAAGACAATTTCTTATTGCTGGTGCTTTTTGACTGCTGGATTCCACAAAAAGTTTATAAATAAAATTAAATACAGAGCACTAATAAAAATTGGGATTTTTATGAATTTTATTATTAGCACAAAAAAAAAAGAAAAAACGAACCACTTGACATCCGACTGTCCAGTATTTAAACTGTATTGTGGGTCATTGGGAATTTAAGAATAGGTTTCAAATAGTTTAGCCTAGTTTGAATTTGGAAATATGAGGAGCAGCCTATCAAAGCTCAAGATACTCAATTCATTTTGGCTGAACAATGGTAGGGTAATTATTATTGGCCAAAACATACCTGTGAGGTAACAATTTTATAAACTTCAGCCAATCTTTATTTAAGAAATTTATTGCACTTTGGAAGATCCCGTCAAGCCTATAAAAAGGGGTGGTCCCCACGTAGGTGCTTTGAAGGACCTGGTTATGGCTGGGGGAGTACCTTCCAATGGTCGCCCCAGGGTCCATTGCGTGTTTGGAGTAATCCAACTGCTCAATTTTATGTTTATTGCCTATGCAGGATTTGAAATGGTGTTACCCCAATTTGCGTGGTTCCACTGAGAATTGACTAGGTCTTATGGTCAAGAAAATCATTATTATTATCAAAATCAATCATAGGATCATTGTATACTCTTAAATGGCTGACATTTTCCCTTTTCAGCTTTTTTTGACCTAAAACATTCTTCCTTTGCATCTGAGAGGGCAAATGTCCAACATCAACCCCCTCAAGTATGTTGGGGTGAGAATAAGGCCATAGGAAGTTGCCATGTACCAATTGATGATGACCCCAGTAGCCAGAGATTTTATGGAATACTTATTCCCTCTTTTATAGGTGTTGGTGAAAGGACCCTCCAAATTGATACAAGCTTAGTGCTTCTAGGAGTGATGCAGTTATGATAGTATAATACCATATCAGATACTTGGAATGTAGGCAGGGGGTTTGTAGCTCATTGGCAGCCTGCCCTTCTTTAGTCTCCGTTTTTTCTAAATTAGTCATAGCCTAAGATTGGAATTGGATGATGCTCTGGGCCAATCTTTGGATGACTTTCTTGGGTTCCTCAACTCTAGAGAAGAGCACATATTTAACTAAGAGAGCAGTTATTCCTGGCTCTCGCCCATACAAGATACGGAATGGGGACATTTTCAATATCTGATGATAACTAATTCAGTATCCATAAGGGCACTGGGTAAAAATTGATCCCAGTGAAGTGGATCAGAAGAGACCAATTTGCGTAGAATGGATACCAAGGTTCCATTTGCTCTCCAAAGTCCCATTGGTAGATGAATTGTACGGAGCAAAGAAAAGTTGTTGGGCCCCATGGATGTGGCCAGGATTTTGACTACTATGGAGGTGAAGTTCTTACAATTATCGAAGAGTAGTACTTTAGGAATCCACATGACGAGTGAATATGTTTTGATGTAAAAGCGTGGCTATGGTCTTGGCCTTTTGGGCCTTAAGAGCCACAGCTTCCACCCACTTAGTGAAGTGATCAATAGCTACTAGGATGACTTTGTTTTCACTAGTAGTCTGAGGAAGGGGACCTAGTACATCTAAACTAATTGTGTGGAACGGTTGTTGAGGGTAGTTGGTTGATACTGGTATCTAGTCTTTAGCCAGATTGCTTCTTACACGTATGGCAAGCTTCCAAGACGTCAACATTAAATTCCACAAATCCATCCTAATAGTACCAATCCTTAATCCAGTTATAAGTTTACTTTGCCCCTCCATGACCTAGGGTAAAGTGTGCTTCTAGGATAGCAGGTACGCATTTCTAGGGCCAAAGGTAAGGCAGCCATTTTCCCCCACCTGCTTATACAACTTTCCGTTCTCCACCTTGGTGTCATGGGAGTGCTGGGCTACCATTTTCTGTACAGGCTCATCCTCATCCTCCCAGTCATTGGGGGTCATTAAGAGGTCGTGTAACCTCTCCACATCACTATTATCTAAGTGAAGGACTGGTAGCTGAGTCAACCCATCAACATTCATGTGATGGGTTCCAGCATGGTGTTCAATCTTCATGTCTTAAGGCTGGAGCTTTAGAGCCAAGTGAGCTAACCAGCCAGTAGGATCTTTCATATTCTGTAACCGTTTTAGGGATGTGTGGTCAGTAACCACAGTGAAGGTGGTTCCATATAGGAAAGGGCGGTAGTGCTTTACATATATTAAAAACAGTAAGGCACTCCTTCTCCGTTACACTGTAGTTGCATTCCGCCTTTGACAGCACCTTAATAAAATAGTATATAGGATGATCTACACAGTTTTCATCCAATTAGGCTAAGATGGCCTCAACGACATAGTCTGAGGCGTCAGTGAATAAGATAAAGGGTTTATTTTAATCTGGGTGCCATAGATAAGGCATTCTTGCAGCAGTTGCTTCAGCGTCTCAAAAGCGGCCTTCTGGTCTGCACCCCACTGAAAAGGAGTGTTCTTGGTCAATAGGCGGACAAGAGGCTTGCTAAGCTTGGAAAACTTAGGGATGAACTGATGGTGAAATCCCATCATCCCTAGAAATACCTGAATTTCCCTTAAATTTTTAGGGGGAGTCATTTTTAGATTGCATCAACCTTATCTTGGATTGGTTGAATTCCTTTTTGAGAAATGAAATGGTCAAGGAAATTCAGTTTCTTTTAAAAAAGGTACACTTCAAGGGACTCACTTTCTTCCGCTCAATAACACACTTGAGTGAATTTAGAATTAAAGAAGAAAAAAACAACTCCAGAAAACTGACAAACAACAATGTCACTAATGTCCTCATCCTGACCGCTCACAGCTCGAAAATGGGTGCAGTGGAGAAACCCCTCTAGCGTCTTCTGCCCAGTGGGGAAACACTTCCAAACCATATTGACCAGCCACCCAATTCCTCAGGTCAATACATTCCCCCCAAGAATCTCTCCCTCCACCTCGCACATTCTCAAATGGTGCCTTGTAGCCACATTGTGCTCCCTCAAAGCAAGATGTGATTCAGCCTCTGGGTCAAATATGGCAACTTGTTTCCTTACAATAATAAACATATGATTGAATGAGCCCAGGCGCTTATACAGCCTGCAGGCTTTATTCACTTCTGCCCCTGCAAGGGGTACTTTGACCTCAGCTTCACTTGCAGAAGCTGATGCTGCAATCGCAGCCAACATTCCCCTGGTGTTCCAGGAAAACTCCATCCCAACCACTCATACCCAGTTGCCTGATGACACCACTCTTGTGGTTCAATTTTCATGCCTACCCACCCACCTCCAACCAGAAACTTTATATAACAAAAACAATAGCTTGGTTGTCAGTATATGGGGCTGACCCCATTTTACAAATTGTGGTTCCCAACGGAGCTAAATGGCTAGTGGGCCCTCACGCCTTTAAAACCATACGCCCAATATCAAATGAAATTGCCATTTTGATTCCACATCGCACTGTTGTTCCATCTGCCCCCAAACCACCCTTTCTGGTCCAGAGTAGATAAGGGGCGCATGATCTGCCCCATTTGCTTCGACCTGGACCACTCAAAGCAGCACTGCACCACCATAGCCCAAGATGAAGCAACCTACTCAACTCCCCCCACAATGTTCCCATATCTGGCATCAAAACCTTTTTTGAATGGGGTACAATCCTCCCCCTCCACCCAGAAATGGTAGATGCAACGGCCATGGACTCAACCAATAAGGAACCAGAATGCCAAACTACCACTCATACTTCAATTAATCAGGAGATAGCATGGGCCCTGATAAATCTAAAAATAACTATACAGTCACCCAATTCAGCCCACCAATATGCTGATCAACCTATCATCTTTAACTAAAATCTCTGGGATTATTTGGAAGAAGCCAATGATTTGGTAAATCCCATCCTCAATTCAGTCAAGGCCTTAGGGCTCAAAATGTACCTAAATACAGAATAAGTGGCTCAATTTCCAACATGCCGCTAAGCTCTATTCTCAGATGTGAATGAATTACAAAGTGACCACCAACTCACCAAAGAGGCTGTTGCCTCCCTAAATGAACCCCCTCTGAAAGGCCATAGCAAAAGCAGTCGCAGTTTTGGCCAAGGGGGTACCAACACCTATCCAGCCCCCCATGCAACAAATTCATAAAAAAGAATTTCTCCAATTCCAACAAGTTGCCCACAAGGCAGTACAGAAAGTTGCGATGGTCACAAAATTTGGCCCCAAGACCCATATTACCAGCAACAACATCTCTAACTATACCACACTACCCAGAGTTTGCCTTGAGGCTGAAAAAGCCCTCTCATAATATATCACAACCCTCCCCTTACCAAAATTTGAGCTTCCCAAGCCACTTTGCTACCTCAACCCCCATTTTGAGGATGCACCCTGCCCATGCTCTCAGCGCTCTGCCATACACTGTCCAACACAGAGGAGGAAGATGAGCCTCCTAATCCTGACTTACCCCCCACCATAGACGCATAGCAGTTTACCACATAACCTAAGTGATTACTTTTAGTTTTTATTTTTTTTTTTTTTTGATTTGGTTTGAGTGATCTATTGGTCTATTCCCGTTCGCTTAAATCATAGTGTAGTTTTTGATCCTCAAAGCTTGGCAATGTCCATCCCCTGGTTGGCTTGCCTCAGTTAAATAAAAAGGTACCTTTTAAGAGCTTTACTTGACTTTGACTTATGTAACCATTGAAACACCTCCTTCAGGTGATCAAGATGTATATAAAAGTTTTATGAGAATACTGTGATGTCTTCAAGGTATACAATTACACAACTTAACTTCAAGTCCTGCATAATATGGTCCATCGCATTTTGGAAAGTTGCATTTGCGGTGCACAACCCTTGAGGTGATCGAGTGGGTTGGAAGAGACCCTCACTACATATGAGAGCACATTTCTCCTGGTCTTCAGGGGAAAGGTCACTTTCCAATAGCCGCTAGCCAATTCCATGGAGGAAAAAAAGTTAGAGCCTGTGAGTTGAGCCAGGGCGTTGTCAATTCAGGGTCACAATAGCTATCTTTTTTTGTGAGTTTTTTAACTTGCGGTAGTCCATGACTATTCAATGACCTCCATTTTTATTTTTAGTTTAGCAACAGGGGGAAGACCAAGGGCTTTGTGAAGGAACTATTAACCCAGCGTCTAGTAACTGCTGGACCTTTGTCCTCATTTGCTGTTCCTCCACCTTTGACTTGCAATAAGGTTTGGACCTAATAGGACAGCATCACCATATCAATGGTTTGGCACCAGCCCTTCATATGGCCATAGTCATTATCAGATTGTAGAATATGTCACTATAGTCGTCTAGGTGAGTATAAACTTTTTCCAGCTCATCTGGGGTCAGCTCATCAGAGATATGGACTTTGGGAAAAGTACATACCAGATTTTCGTTGGCAGGCCCATATCCATCATAGAGCCAATGGAGTGGATTTGTTCAATGTCCTCTACATGGACTAACAAGCCCACAGCCAATCTCCTGGTGTTTATTACAACTATATCCTTTGAGTTGAAGTTCCCCAACAGCAGACTAATAGGCTTCTGGTAGGCTGGGTCTAGTATGCCAGACAATATTCGAGTCTCCAAGGGGCTAACGTCCTTAATACTTTTGAGGTTCAACAAACAGTGGTATGGAGTTTGAAGCAAGATTTTTGTGTCAACCAATCGTTGTTAGCCAGGCTTAATCAAGACCTCATCTGCAGCATAGAAAGGGATACCATCCTTAGCATCCACTGAATTGGTCAATTTCTTCGTGTTACTAGAAAGTAGATAAGCAAAGTTATAGCTGAAAAGGGCTATTCGACCAGGCAAGAGTATTTGTGCTTGCTGGGTTCTTTATTGGATAAGACTAATGGACTTCATAGTTGAGTAACGGGAGGTAACCTTGCTTCATGTTGATTATTCCCTCATACTTAATCATAAATTAAGTGTCAACGAGCATATCATATGCGTTGTTATTCAAAGCCACAGCAGGGGCTGATAAAGTAAGCTTCCCAAATCAAATGGGAAGGGAAGAGTATGCCTCAATTGCACGGGTATTAGTCAGGCCTCGAGGTTCCAAATTCTTGCATGTACTAAGTCAGGCACTAGCTTTAACTTCTTAATAAGCTTAATGGAGATAACGTTAACTGGGAGCCAGTGTCCAGGATGATCATTATTCGGACCTTTTGAATGACCACTTCAACTTTAGTGAGCGTTCATCCAAAGTTAAGGGATAAAGCTAAGACCTCCTTGATCTGGAAGGTATCTGTTAGTTTTTGAGCAGTATCAGGGTATTTATCCTAGATGGATTTCATGGGATGGACCTGAAGAAGAGGTCGAATAAAGCCAGCTAAAAATTGGTTATCATCGCTGGAAGTGTTAATGACTCTTGTACACCCTAGAATTTGGCTGAGGTACGTTTCCTCAGGTTTGGTGGTCTCATCTACTCAACCAGCATTCAAATGATCATAAACCTCCACTTCTGTGGGGGCTCCCAATATATAGTAACCAATGTCATCATAACCCCCTCAGATTCTTCCCCAAGGGTATTCTCAACAACTGTCAAGGCCACGATGGAGATAGGGGAGACGGCCACAGGAGATTGGATAGCCTTAGGTTGCGCATTTACCAGCTTAGCTGGAGGGGAAGGCACAGCGGCTTTGGTGAGCTTGTATGGGAGTATGGTATTTTCAACCTTACAGGGCTCTGAATCATAGGAGGAAGAGGTATCATTTTTGAGTTGCACTGAGGAAGTAAGTTTCACTGAGGTACAGGTATGCTCATCCCCAACTGGTCTTTAGGCGGAAGCTCTTCAATGAGTAAAACTGAAGGTTCCACAACAGCTTCAATTATGGTTGCATAGAAATGAAAATCAGCAAAGTCTATCAGAGCCTCATTTATGTCGCAGATGCTTTTGAAGTACCGTTCTAATGAAATGATATGCCTGGCAAGTGAGGGCTGAGAAGCTAATCCAGCTAACATGGCTGCAATAGTATCATCTAGGGTTAATATGTTTGCCGTTGACAACCTTTGTTCATTAAGGTAAAATTGCTCAGCAAAGACAGCAGTCAGTTCGCCCTCAAATATGCTAAGACCCATAAAGGCCTTTTTTTCCTTGTTAAGACTCTGCTTAGAATCAAATTTAGTAAAAAGCCTCTTTCACCTCTGCCCAAGTATGCAAATTGTCCATATAAGAAACTATCATTTGTTGTGACAAAATAATTGAACATGGAAGATGTGTCAAACTTTCTGCTCCCCAGTGGCGTCATGTATAAAATATTCATATACATATAAAAAGGAAGCAATACTTTCTTCCCCAGGCGTGTAATTATCTTTTAAAGGGATTTTTAAGGGCGCAGCTCCTTCTCTTTAAGATGAGATAGGGCGCTGGTGTTTTTTTAAGAGAAATTACTCTGGTTATACAGGGGTCTCCAGTAGTGAGAAACATTTGTAGGAACCCAACTGATTTCTGCCCGCTGGTGCTTTTTGCCTGCTGGATTCCACAAAAGTTTGTAAATAAAATTAAATTTTAGAGCGCTAGTAAAAAAATTGGGTTTTTATGAATTTTATTATTAGCGTAATGAAAGGGAAAAATGATCCCTCAACATCTGACCGTCCAGTATTTAAACTTTATTGTGGGTTGAGGGGAAATCAAGGATAGGTTTAAAAGTTTAGCCTAGTCTAAATTAGGAAATATGGGGAGCAGCCTATTAAAGCTCAAGATACTCACTTCATTTTGGCTGAACAATGGTAGGGTAATTATTATTGGCCAAAACATACCTGTGAGGTAACAATTTTATAAACTTCAGCCAATCTTTATTTAAGAAATTTATTGAACTTTGGAAGATCCCGTCAATCCTATAAAAGTGGGTGGTCCCCACGTAGGTGCTTTAAAGGACCTGGTTGTGGCTGGGGGACTACCTTCTGATGGTCGCCCCAGGGTCTGTCACACGGTCAGAGTAATCTGACTGCTCAATCTTATTCTATTGCCCATGCAGGATTTAGAAATGGTGTTACCCTGTTTTGTGGGATTCCACCAAGAATCGACCAGGGCCCTTTGGATGAGAAAATTGTTATTATCATTTAACTCACTCATAGGATCATCACATACTCATAAATGGCCAACATTTCCTTTTTTGGCTGATTTTGACCTAAAACATTCTTCCTTTGCAGATGAGTGGGCAAATGTCTAACACACTCACTGCTCACAGCAGGGTACCATTGTACTCATAAATCACGGTAAGATACACTTGGGTCCTCCGCTTCATCTGCCAATATTGTACAGGAATTACCCCATCACTATATGTGAGATTAATTTGATTAGCGCAGATTGGATCTTCTGGGATTCCGCTGGTAGTAAAATATATGGAAATCTGTTGCCCTAGGATACTGATGGTTTCATCCGCCATATTGACCACAGCCTTAAAGCGCTGCTTAAATGCAGCACTAATCAACATATCATAGTTATTATTAGGCAGCACCACCACTGGAGTGGATGCGCTGACCAACCTGAACCTCAAAGGCAACACACTGTATGCACCCTCCGACACAGTGCTCTGTGCCCCTGCGGTACCATACACTACTCTGTGATCCACATCTGGCTTCAGCGGAAGCTTAGCTACAAGCTCAGTGGTTATTATATTGATGGGAGCGCCAGTATCAATAATTGCCCAGATTTTGGTATTTTGCACAAATATGTCACAGTATGTACATTCCAAATAAGAAGTACCATGAATGTTCAATACATAAACATCTAAGGTCTTTTGTTTCTTCAGAAAAGTTAGAATACCAGTGCTGACATGTGGATATTCCCGGGAAATTTTCTCTACTGAAATCGCCACTCTACCCCTTTAGAGCATACCGCTCAAGGATTTTCCAGGCGTATGGCTTTTGCACATCTTGGCGGAACTCTGTGTCCACATTATTGGGGTCTCTCCTTCAGCTTGAGGACAAGATATTGTAGAGGATTTGTTGATATAATAAATCATTGAGGTGAGTTTTGGTTAGCCACAAAGCAACTTGTACAAATTATTAGGGACATATACATTTTTACAGCAGAAGTAGAGCGTCCCATCTTTACTCTGCTCATTCTTTTCCTGTTTGTTTGGGTAATGGGTACTGCATTGACAGTCAGTTTGCCTGGACAGCTAGCTGCATAATGTCCTTGTAGGCCGCATGAGAAACAATTATTCATAGAAGGCACTCATCTCTGGTTCACACCCATAGCTCCAGGTCTGATATTAATTGATGAATTGTAATTTATTTAAGGACAAGCTGGGTGATAATAACGGGTGCAGAAAGGACTTTCCAAAGCATTAAGGGGTCGAGTATTTCCCCACAGATTATATTCAAGTCGTTGTTGCTCCAATACTGATGGGGACTCAGTAGCTGTTGCAGGGGCTTTACGTTCCACATTGGGATCACTAAAAGTGACAGATAGATGACGTAATTGACTAAAAATTTTCAAATAGCTCTGCATCTTCTTGAAAAATGTAAGGCATAGCATTATACAACTCAGGATATGGCTTAACAGCTGCCAACATTGCTATTCCCACCTCCTCATTAGTTAGAATATTCTTTCCCACCAACACATGAGCCTCAACCATAAACTGCTCCAGATCTCCACCAAAGACTCATTTTTGAAACCAAATTGTCAAAAACTCTGCCTTACGCTGAGCCATTTTTACCTTGCACCAAACATACATATCACGGTCTCCATCACCTCAGAATAGGTTACAGTAATATTTTCAATGTAACATGTGACCTGGTCAGCTCTTACAACGTCCAAAGAGGATAACAACAGTTTAGCTTTCCGCCAATTGGAAGCCCTCTCTACAGTAAATTTAAACCACTTGAAAAACCCATGTATGTTTCCATCACAGTTAAATGAGGGAAGCTTTTCGCTGAAGATCTCCTCCTCCCTAAAAACCTTATTTAAAGTTACACTCTGCACAGTATAGCCACTCAGTAGTGCTGTTAAGAGGTTGGCAAGTTGCTTGATTTGGTCCCCTACCAGGTGCAGTTGGTGAAAGCCATGGCAAGCTGCTCAGGTATATTTTTATTTTCTAAAAAAGCATTTTTTGAGCCTGGAGTAATGTATCCAAGTCAAGCTTCAGCTCTGTGTATTAAGATAATTCAATAAAATGGGGTAGCTCAACATCAAGGCTAGCTGGTTGTGCCTTTGTTTTTGGTAAATATATACTTTTTGAGTTTTGATCAATGGTCCCCCTGTAAAGAGCACAACTGTGTCAGGATTCTGATATGACTGGATGATAATAATGGGGCAGCTAGGGTGCAATCTGCCAAAAATGATATCAAAGTGAGTATTTGAGTGCCTTGAGATGAGGCAATATTGAGATTAATGGGTCTTATTGGATATAACAGTTTTATTATTAGATCGCCTCTAAATAAGGCGATGTCAACATTCAACAAATACAAATTATATCGCCTAAAATTAGGGTGATAGCAAATTAGAGAATAACCAGCTGAGACAAGGAGAATCAGTGGAACTGAATAGTCCAAGCTAATCAACAATAAACTTTTCTTTCTCGTTGCAAACACTTTTGCAACCTATTCAATTCAAGACTAAATCTAGTTTGATAATCTCACAGAGGAGATTAGTCTGCGCCCATGTCAGGGAGCAGTTGGGCAAGCAAGGTAAGAGGAGCAGGCGGAAGGCCTGTGGCCTCCAACATTTGAAAACGCCCCAGAGAATCTGGCAGAATAGAAAAAAATCTTAAAAAACTGGCGGTCACGATTTCCCCAGAGAAACTCACATGGCAAGCACGATGCAACCAGTACATCAACACGCCACACTCCCAACCACTTTTGTCGGTGGAATTTGGAGTCTGCGTATATCTGGACATCCAAAAAACGGCCTAGTGGGAAAAATTTTACAAAGATGTACACAAATTTTTATGACCTCAGTGTACGTTGCACCTCACTCCATGTCACACGGTTGGCTGGACCTAGGTTTCAAAAGCAAAATAGCAGCAGACGAGGCTGCAGCAATGCACATAGTGGTCGACCTCCCCAATGGGCAATGGTCGTCAAAACCAAATGCACTAGATGGATAAAATCAAACCAAATTTTCCTCACGTTTGACTTTTTGCCTACTACAGTAAAACGTGATATTTTGGAGCAACACCTGAAAGATGGTCTCGCTGTATATGGCAAAATACAATCTTTCGAAATGCAATGCTTCACATTGATGCCACACCTGTGCACCGGCAAAGCCATTGCAGTTCTGACCCCAACTGAGGAGATCATGAAGGACCTAACCCAGATCCCGCACTCCACTTTTATTGATATCGCAGGGCATACCACCCACCCATTCTGGGTACCGTGGACAGCGCGCCCCCCATTTGCACCCACTGTGATGCGTTTGGCCATAAGGCGCATGCATGCCCCATCAAGGAGGGTGTCACATTCCAAGAGCACCCCTCAGCGGCCATGGCCAGCGGAGAGGCGCACTATGAACCAACCGCAAGCACCAAGGAGGCTTTCCTGTGGGGAGCACAAGGCTGCTACCTATTGGTAAATCCCATCTCCCCGCAGGAGCAGAAGAAGGCCAAGCAGGCCCATAGGGCTGCAGCCAAGGAAGCGGCCAAGGCCACCACTGCCATCCCACACTCACAACGCCAGGAGGATATGGAGACCTTCGCGGTGAAAGCGACTTGGGAATCCATCAACCAATCAGATTGGGAAGCCCATGCCGAGCGGGCCACTCAATCTGAGGATCCAATGGGAGATTCAATCTCACCCAATCGTTGCACCCAAGCTCCAGTCAAAACTGACTTGGGACCTATCCCAACTGAAAAAAATTTTTTGACCTGCTCGACGGTGCACCAAACTCATCCGCACCACAAAAATTCGTCCAACATCAGGAAAACAAAAAGCAAAGGCCAAAGCCAATGCGACTCTTTCCACAAAAATTAACAAAAACCCTAATAGCGTTGCTGCTAACACCCACACTGCTGTGAAAGCCCGTGGGGACCTTGAAGAGGCTGGTGGGCCTGGGGGCCCACCCCCTCACACCTAAGATGCGATGGGGGAAACCTTCACTCTAAGGATGTTGAATATTGCTGGACTCAAGGCCTCCCCGTCCTAGGCTAGGAAACTGAGTTTTTTACAACACAATTTACCCGTGGATATCCTGGACATCCAGGAATCCCACTGTCTATGAGGTTCCAAGGAAGCTTGGAAAACAATGCTCCTCCCATCTCTATCCTTTTGGTCAAAGAACTGTGGGGTGCTAATTCAGAAAAATAAATATTTCAAATTCACATCCTCAGAAACATTCCTAAATGGCCGAGTGCTCGTTGTCACCTTCTCATGGGCCAACGTTACACATGCAATTGTCAACATCTATGCCCCAAATGGTGCACACAAGCGTCGGTAATTTTTCTCATTGGTCAAATCCCTCCCGCTACCCCCCAATTATTTCCTAGTTGGTGACATGTACTGTTGGCTAACCTCACCAACGGACTGGTGGCCTCCAACACCCCATGCCTCACAGAGTCACGTAGAACTACGCATTCTAAAAGCAACCCTTGGGTTAATGGATGCGCTGCCACAACATGCCCCACTGCTCAGAAACATGACGCATCCCCACATCCACAATGGCCAATTAAGGTCCATGACCCGCATTGACCTTATTCTAATGCCGGCAAAATTCCAACCCCACATCTCCCACTTCAAAACAACGAAGATGGAATTCTCTGACCACCGACTGGTCTCAATAACCTACCACTTACCCGTCACAGTTGCAAAGGCCCCACATTGGTGCAAAATCCGCCCCCCTGAGCTCGCGTCACCAGGATTTTCCATGTGGGTGGAAGAGGCAACTTTGGCAAAATCGTTTGTTGCACCATTTTGTGTGGACTCCATTTCCACATGGGCAACTTTCAAAGAGGACACTATCCACCACTATCGCCATCTCTCCTCCAGACGCTCACAAGCCACATTGGCAGTTATCTCGCGCGCTCTGGCGGAATTGGCCCACTTGGAGTCCAACATTCCAGCCACAGGATACAGACCTGCATGGGGCTGGAAGTGGGAAGAGGCAGCCGCCCACCTCAACGCACTCGAAAGGCAACACAAACATTGGGTTTGTGTCCAATAAAGGGCCACACGCATCACTAAAGGTGACAAGTGCACCGCATACTTCTTTGAAAAACTTTTGCACCATGCCAGAGCGTGGCCTGCACACAGGTGCGAAGATTGGATAATTCCATTGCGGACACACTGGCTGAAGTGGCAATCAAAATGCAAAAATATTACTCCAAGTTATACTGAGCTGAACCAATTCAGCTGGCTGAAATGGCGGAATTTCTTGACCGAGCTCATATCTGCACCATTTTCTGATACCTGGAAATAATGAATTTAATTACTCCAAACGAATTATGGACAGCCATTTGCAGTGCGCCAAACTGAAAATGCCCAGGCCCAGATGGCATTACATGTGAGTTCTACAAAAAATATTTCAAATATATATCCCCATTTCTGCTAACCTCACTTAACCAAAGCCTGTTGGAAATGCGCCTCCTACCAGGAGGACATGAGGCCTTTACTGTCACACTCTTCAAGAAAGGGGATAAGCTTGACTTAGCCAACTGGCACCCCATTTCTCTAACAAACACAGACACCAAAATTTTAACAAAAATCATGGCTAACCGTTTAAGGACTGTAGCATCTGCCACCATCTCCCCAGAACAATTCGGTTTCATCCCCAGAAGGTTGATTTGGGATAACGTGGACTCCATGGCTAATGCATGTCAATCCACAGCCTCTGGGGCACTGGTATTCTTGGACCAACAAAAGGCCTACAATAGAGTAAACTGGGAATACCTAAGGGCCTGCCTCCATCAATTCCGCCTACCCCCCCCCCCCCGTTTTATAAACTGGGTAATGCTGCTCACGGAATCTGCAACAATGGCAGTGTGTGTGGCCCAGGCTTCCTAACGGAAGTAGTCCGCCCTCAAAGGGGCCTAAGACAAGGGGACCCCCTCATCCCACTCTTATACAACTTCAGCCTTGACCCACTACTGCGAAATGTGAATGCCCAACTCACTGGGGTCCATGTGCCAGGCCAAACCCCAGTCAAGATGATGGCATTTGCAGATGATTGCGTGGTGGGGGTGTCTAATAACAAAGATGCATGCGCGCTTGAAGCCCTCATCCAGGAATATTCCCGGGTAAGCAATGCGGCACTGAACGCCTCCAAAACTGAAATCATCCTCCTTGGTCGGTTTCAGAACTGCTGGGCCCCAGCAAGTATTTCCAACCCGACCCATCTGCTTGCCCACGTCCACGCCTTACTAACTCAACACACACAGCTCCTCTGGTGCTCCCCTTTGTGCCACGTCCTACCATAGGACCGGTACGCCATCTGGGTGTGTGGATGGAGGCAGGCAGATACGCTTCAGCAGTAATGAAGTGCCATATACTGGACAACATGACAAAGCGAATCGCCTCTCTCAGAGCCCACCCTACTACCCTCACTGGCAGGGTTGTTCTTGCCAACTCTATGCTCCTATCCAAAGTCTGGTTCAGAGCCCACGCCATCCCCTTCTCCCCACGCTTCTTCAAATCCCTGTATGCTTTGCTGCAAGGATGGCTTTGGTCAGGCCGCCCTCCACCAGTACGGCTAGAGGTCATGTTTGGCCCTCATCATCAAGGTGGCATGGGCCTGCTTGACTTCAAAGCCCATGCTACCAAGATCCTGGGCACCTGGATCGCGGCCATCACCGCTCCTACACTCCCATCCCAACACTGGTCCCACGCGGCCCGCTCCAACTTCTCCTGAGCCTTGGGCCTCAACAATCCATCAAACTCCCCACTCCCTGATGAAATACCTCGCTTCACACACATCGGCCACAGGTCCTCACGGGACTAAAACCCACTACAAACGAATCCTACTCTTCATGCGAAGTGCAGAGTGGAGAATTTGTATTAGCTGACATACAACCCAAAGAGGCCGCCCCTCTCCTCAGTTCACACAAGAGGTACAGGGGCTACCCATCCATGATGGCGTGATCCCCATTCGACCCCATGTCCTATCCAGGGTGGACTACCTGGACATGATGGATATCCCTTATTCCACTGAGACCCAAAAGACTATCTGGAAATATGCACACCATCCTCTGTTGCAGCCTCAAGTCCGCTCTCATGCGTGGCGCTGCCTGAGGCGGGTGTATCGTACAGCTGAGCACTCTAACGCTTTACACTCATCCTGTGTCGTGTGTGGCCAGTATGGAACGCTGTTCCACCGCCTGAGAAGTGCCCCACCTCTAAAGTGATATGGCGCGAAGTTCAACGTCTGCTGGGCCAGGATCAAACGCATCCCTTCAGTCTGTCAAGAGATATGTTTGCTTCATCAATGGCCTCCCCCTCCCACCCTCCCTCCGTGCCCTGGTGGTTGCAATCGCCATGTGGACTATCCACACGATTGTCTTGGATGCCATCGCTGGCTCCATCCCCACCCTCCCAGAAGCTGTCCACAGATTCAGGTCTCATTTGGTGGACCACTTTCAAGCGTGGATGTTTGGATACCTCCCACCGCGTCGCCGACAGCTGGTCTCCTCCTGGTTCCAGTCTGGTTCATCAAATCAGACCCCTTCCTCCACACGTTCTCAATAGTGGCTACGGCCCCTTCACACGTTCCCTCCCCCTCCCCATAAGTGGCGTTCCCGCTGGCAACAAGAGATAGCATCGCTTCTCTGGGGTGCCTCCACTGGTACTAAGTTTGTCTTTCCTGAGTCAGATTTGGAAGTGTCCGTTCCATGGTTGGCCTTCCCCGCAATAAATTTAAAAATTTAAAAATGAATAGTCCAAGCTATGAGAGTGATATCGTTCAAGCAGCTGTAATATAAGTGAGATGGGCGATTAAGAGGAGGTTGTTGTTGAGTGAGTTAAGAAAAAGCTGAATAGAGAAGAGTCCGCGGTATTAGGTATATTTAATAAAAGAGGTTGTGGGAGCAAGTGCTCTGTATATATTTTAAAGTTTATACTGTTGTTTTGTGGACAACGATCATCATATCATTAGTCCTGATTTCTCAGTGGGCCAAACCCTGTGCAAAATCTGCTGATGTATCTATTGATACCGCCGATTTCATAACAGTGGTGCTCGCTACAGGGGCCCATTGATCAGTTATAAAATAATAAAACCCAGTTGCCTGCTATGTTGCAGTCTAGTGGCTTTGATAAGGAATCTGCATGAGACGCTGGGGCCATTGCATTTGAGAAATTGAAACTTGCTTTGGACACCATGCTCAAAAAACAAGATGAGCTGCTCCAGGAAGTTTGCAGTAAAATCTGCCGCCATTTGATAGTGATGGAAATATTCATGGGTGCTTTCAACGATTTGAGTTTGCAACTGAAGGAACCTCGATTGGTGAAGGGCGAAACTGTTGATATCAACCCTGGATGCCAGAAGTGCTGATCAAGTCATTTGTTATCTTCCAGATAGCTCTGTTACATACCAAGAAGTTAAGAAGATGGTGATGTGATTGTTTGGTGGAACTGCAAAGATGTTGCAGTGGAAAGCCAAGTTCTTGACCATTGGGTTTCAGCGAAATGAGAGCCTCACTGGATTTGCTGAGCGTTTTATGGTGGAATCCCATGTGTTGATTGGGGCAGGGCTTTCTGCAGCTGATGTGTGCTTTGTCTATGCCCTCTGCGGTGAAGCCATACCCTGAGCTTTTTAACATCATGGCCCTATTGTTGGGCCTGATGTACCTCTTCTTAAACTTGTTCAGTTTGTACATCACTTAGCTGTCACATTCCCACCACTCAACATTGAACAGATTCACACTGTCGCCGTTGCTGACCCTAATTACGAGTGTGGAATCAATTAGTTGGTGCAAGTTTCGCCAGGATACTCACCGCAGTCCAACATCCAGACCATATTTGCCAATTGACAACTGACCAACTACCACTTTAGCCCTATATACTCTGATTGACAGCAGGCATTCTACCAATGTGGGTCTGGTCATGTCAATCATCTTTGAATACCCTTCCAAGTGAGCCAACCTATAAAAGCACAGACGTAGGACCTATGGAGTAAGTTGTTTTAATTGCGGTTGCACTAGGTATATGGAACGATGGTGCCCTAATTATTGGATCCCTTACATACAACAGGATCGAAGTTATCAAGGAAAAGCCAGAGCGGAGTAGAGATGGGACTCTCTACTTCTGCTATCTCAAATTCATATGTCCCACCTGAAGCTACTGTATTAATTGCAGCAGAAGCCTCCCTGTATGACTATGCCTCCCTCTACCAACAGCCAGTTGGGGGAGTAAATGTTCTGTCTCAAATACAAGTCAAAGAAACAGCGTACAAGAGGTTTTGGGAGCAGCCAAAGCCTTACACTTGTCAAATGTTTGACTAAAGCCCGCCAGACCATCTAGAACCGTTTTCAGATGCATTGTCTCTAAGAGGAGTAGAGGTCGCTCTTCCATTGGACGCTACTATAACAAAGTACCCTACAGTCGGTACAAGTATTATAAATTTCCTGGGAAAACGTGAACCGCTGAATGTACATGTAGTAAATAGCTGGCATTTATCTTACTTGGAGTGCACTTACTGTGACATTGTGGCAGCCAAAAACCTGAGTAAGAGCTATAATTGATACAGGCGCTCCTGTTAGCATTGTCTCCACTAAGTTGGTGGCGAAGTTATCTTTAAAACCTGACATAGACCACTGGATGGTGTATGGGACTGCTGGGGCAGAAACTACGGTCTCTGAAGGAGCATATAGCGCTCTTCCCCTGCGGTTCAGATCCATTGATGTGGTGGCTCTGGTGATAGTATTACCAAATAGCAATTGCTATCTGTTGATTTGGACTGCTTTTATGTGACACTATGGGGCCGTTGTTGACATGATGGAAGAGACCCTCGCTGTTTTGAGACAGCAGATCCCAAAGTATTTTACCTCCAGTGGAGTGCCAAAGGATTCTGTGCATATGGTGCAAATCAACCTTGCCTACAACGATGGGGTGATTCCAGTGTGCTATCATCAATTAAAAGGGAAAACTCGGGCCCTTCCCCATTATTTATATGAATATCAGGGCTTACTGCTTAGGGAAGCTGAAACTATATCCATTCCCTATGGACACCAAGGAATAATAGACACTGAGTTAGAGGTGGAAGTGTCATCTGGGCTCTACGGGGAGATCATTGGGACTTATCAGCAATCATGGCTTGAGCCCCACGTGGCTCCAGGCATCATGCTATCAGGCCATGGGGAAATCAAAGTACTGATAACATATCTTCAGATTAAACCAATGGAAATCTGCTGACACCAAATAGTGGCGTACTTACATTTCATTCCAGTTGAAGAGATCATCCAGGTTTATGAGTTCTGTACATTGGATGAATTTGGCCTGCCCATCAAAACACAGCCTGGCGTAATGACAGTTGTACCATGGGAGAAATTATCTAGGTTATCTGAAGATCAGAAGGCTCAGGTGGAAGCTTTATTTTAATAATATAAAGAGTTTTTGCAGCTGACGATCATGATTTGAGGTGCGCTCAGGGAGTGGTTCATAAACTGGACACTGGGGATCATCTTCCCATCAGGTCTCGGCCAATCCGCTGATCAAGGGGCGCTGAAGAAGTCGTCACTGAGGAGATTGACAAGCTATAGAGCAGGGAATGCTCAAACCATCTAAGAATCTGTGGGCTTCACCTATCCTAATTGTTAAAAAGAAGGACGGTACTAACCGCGTAGTAATTGACTACTGGAAGCTCAATAGTGTCACCAAAAAAGACTCATATCCTCTGCCGCAGATTGATAATGCACTGGATTGGTTAGGTGGAGCCCGCTAGTTCTCAGCAATGGACTTGATATCCTGTTATTGGCAAATTGAGTTGGCAGCGGCAGAAAAAGAAAAATGTGCAATAATCACATCCAAAGGGCTTTTCCAGCCAACTCAGATGCTGCAAGGGCTATGTAATGCCCCAGCTACATTCCAACGAGCAATAACACCATTTTGGGCGATCTGAAGCTGTTATTTGTACTCATGTACCTTGATGATATTAATGTCTTCTCTTGCACGTTCACTGAACACCTTATCCATTTGGAAGGGGTATTTCGCCGACTGGCTGAGGCCAATATCAAAATTAAGCCTTGGAAATGTCACTTCTTCAAGGATCAGTTATAGTACCTCAGTTTTGTGGTGGATGCAACTGGGCTGAGACCCCAACCCGCCAAGGTGGACGCTATCCAGAAGATGACTAATCCAGTTAGTAAATGGGACATTCAGGTGTTTTTGGGGATGGTGGGTTATTACCGACGCTTCATACCCAATTTCAGTTGCATTGGAGGTCCACTGTTTGAGCTGCTAAAGAAGAAAGTCATGTTTAAATGGACGGAACAGCGCCAATGTGCCTTTGATACACTTCAACAGCACTAATTAGTGCGCCCATGTTACGCTACCCTAATTTAAATAAGAAATTTATAGCGCAGACAGATGCATCACTTTCTGCTGTTGGGGAAGTCCTGTCTCAGAAGGACGATGAGGGGGAGGAGCACTTAGTGTCATACTGCAGTCATAGCTTGAATTGCCATGAACAAAACTACACTGTAACCGAGTGAGAGTGCTTAGCGGTGATTTATGCATTTAAACAGTTCTGAGTCTACTTGCATGGAGTAAAGTTTATAGTTTTAACGGATTATGAATTGTTGCACTGGTTGCAAAACTTGAAAGAGCCCGATGGGCTCTTAAACTGCAAGCTTATGACTTCAAAATTCTTCATCGCCCAGGAGCAAAGCACCAAAATGCCATTTGCTTATCAAGATTACCAAAAATTGCAGTTACAGCAGTAATAAGTGAAATAATGTTTGACAATATGATCAGCGGAAAGTATGATGATGAACTTCCCCAAGTAATTAAAGAATTGGACAATATGTGAACAAATACCTTTCAACACAATGGAGAATTGTATAAGTAGATTGGCAATTCTATGGTGAATTTTCCGCGACTCTCAGCACGGCCAGGAATTATTATGAGCGCCCACAAGGCAGTTGGACATGGTGGGGTGCGCAAGAAAATTGAGTTGTTGTGCCCTCAGTACTAATGGGAAAGTATGAACTTCAATGTGCTCAAAACCATTTCCTGTTGCCATCAGTGCCAAGTGGAGAATCCATTCCACCATAAGACTTCATACCAATTAGTGAAACATCACTTTGCTTGGCATACAGTCTCTATTGATGCTGTTGGTCCCTTGCCAACAGGAGCTAACTGGTGTAAGAACATTCCGGTGGCTATTGACCACTTGACCCAGTGGGTTGAGGCAAGGGCAATATGGGATTTAGGAGCAGTTACAGTGGCCAAGTACATAATTTAATGCATTATTCAGCGCCATGGCTGCCCTCAGTTCATTCTCACTGATAACGGAACCAACTTTACTTCACACATCCTCCCAAAAACTGAATGAGCTTATGGGTATCTGCAGACTTCTGATGACCCCATACCACCCCAAGTCTAATGGAATGATTGAACGGGTGAATGGAACTTTGGTGAATATACTATGAAAATTAGTAATGGATTGCCCTTCTGATTGGAGTTCTCTTCTTTCCACTGCCGTGTTTGCCTATAACATTAGTTATCATTCCTCCATGGGGAAGAGCCCCTTCCAATCACTATATGGCTGACACCCAGCCCTTCCAGTTACTTTATTTGTGTGTAGAAGAAACTGGCAGAATGGAATCCCACCACTACTTGACAAACCTTGCAAACATTCTAATCAAACTGCAAACTGAAGCATATTCCTTCAGCTTAGCTTAGAAGATTAGGAATCAGGCCACCAATCAGGTACATTGTAGTGGGCTGGCGACATTCAAGGATGGTGATATGGTTCTCTTCCATGACCAACATGGATTTGGACAGAGACACAAGCTGGCTAGTATTTGGACTGATCTGTTCGATTTTATAGAGAAAACTGGGGTTGATGCTTATACCATCAAGGATCCCACAAGTGGTCAGATCATTAACTGAGTACATGCAAAGTTCCTCTGACCATACAAGCAATAGGAGCCTTATTGTCCATTCAAGGAGGGGGCAATGTCACAATTCCTTTATGACTGGATGATAATCATGGAACAGCTAGGGTGCAATCTGCCAAAAATGACATCAGAGTGAGTATTCAAGTGCTTCAAGATGAGGCGATATTGAGATTAACAGGTTTTATTGGATATAACAGTTTTATTATTAGATCTCCTCTAAATAAGGCGATGTCAACATTCAACAAATACAAATTAAATCGCCTACAATTAGGGCGATAGCAAATTAGAGAATAACCAGCCAAAACGAGGAGAATCGGTGGAACTGGATAGTCCAAGCTATGAGAGTGGTATCATCCAAGCAGCTGTAATATAAGCGAGATGGGTGATTAAGAGGAGGTTGTTGTTGAGTGAGTTAAGAAAAAGCAGAATAGAGAAGAGTCCACAGTATTAGGTATATTAATAAAAGAGGTTGTGGGAGCAAGTTCTCCATATTTATTTTAGAGTTTATACTGTTGTTTTGTGGACAACGATCATCATACTGTTGGTCCTGATTGCTCAGTGGGTCAAACCCTGTGCAAAATCTGCCGGCGTATCTATTGATACCGCCGATTTCATAACACACTGTTAACTTTTCAGCGAATTTGGCTGATTCCATAAAATGGTTTGCACAGGGTAAACTCACTGAGCAATGGATGAGCAATATGAGGATCGCTTGCCCTCAACAAATAATAATAGTAAAGACTTATAAGGAGCTATTACCCCGATGATAAAACTTTATTTAATATTCAAGCTAACAGCTACTTCCATTACTTCCCTCTTTCTTCTTCTTTTCTCCCTGTATAAACCTCCCCCCTCACTCTCAAGCTCAACTCCTAGTCCTTGGTATTCCTCAGCGGATTCAACCCATTCCACTTAGTAAACTCTCTTATTTCTATGGCCTAAGAGTTCAATTTCACATTGAAGCTTCAGCTAAATTCCCCTAATTTGCTGAACCACTATTTTTTCAATCAAACTCACTTTCATCAACATAATTAATCACTCAATCTCAAAGCTCACCTCGAATTTAATTTATGATCCACCAAAACTATAGCTTATTGTCCAGTCATATCAAAATTCTGACAGATTTGAATCCGCTAAAGTGGACCAGGAAGAAGTTAGATTGTGGGAAGCAACTGCTGCGACCCCCTATGGGTACTTAATGGCTGATCCATAGAATTTTTATCCAGACTTGTCGCTGACTGCACCCATCCCTCCCTTACCAGCCTGTTCAGCAAATTGTTCATCGATTATCCACTCAGCTTTGAATGAACAGCTCTGACACTAGCCATCTTGCACCTCCTTTTGAAGCGCTTCAAACTCATTCTATAATTTGTGGCAAAATTCCTTCTCATGTCCAGTTTTTGCTCCATTGCATGAAGCCAGGAGAGGCATCCTCTAATGTTCCCTGCATTCTCACGTTCTGCTGTCCTGTGTCAAGTGCTTGTCTTTTTCTTCGTTGACTTGAGTAACTAGAATGGCTTGTTTCCTGCACCAGCTCCTCATTGGCCTGTCAAAGTTTATCTAAACAATTTCATATATCAGCGTAATCCACTGTATCAATGAAATGGAAGGGTAATGGCTCAGATCCAAGCCGCTTAACTGCCACTTTCAAACTGATTAATCCTTACAGCAATTGGCTGTAATCTGAGGACGCCACAAAAGAGCTGGTCATACGGTCAGCTGCCAATTGGTTACTCCACTCAGTGCAAAGTTGACTAAATCAACTGCCACGGAGTCAGTATGATCAGTCATCTTCCACTCTGTCAGGGCAACCCAGTCCCTAATTTAAGCAACCACTGTTTTAATCCCTTTGGCCCGTTCCACCATTTCCACCTTAAAGTGCTTAGTGTTACTACCCAATATAGTGACGTCACGAATCCATTCAACTGAAAGCCCATGTTGGTCTAATAATTCTATTATGACTTGGGGTAACTCATAATTCAACTAGGGAACTAATTCTTCCAAGAAATAGTGGACATCCACAACATGTATGACCACATGCATAAGCGCCTCCTGGATCTCAGAGAAAGAGTGGTCAAGGCTATCAAGTAAAAGGTGAGTGTTGTTCTGTTACGCTTGGACAAACTGCATGATGTCCCTGATATAAAGGTTATATCAGGCCAACACATGCAGTAAATGGCTGATTAAAGGCTGAATGTACGCAACCAAGTATTTCTCAGCTCCATGTAAGCTGAGCCGGCGAGACAGCCCCATGGTGGTAGTGCTGAAGTAAGACATATATAACTTTTAATGAGATTTTTGGTCTCGTTTGTTATAAAACAAACTCAGCGCATGTTCCCCTAAATCATTTTCAAAGAGGTATTAACCCTGAAAGAGTCATTCCATAGTACCCCGCAGCTGCTGAAGGGCCACATTAGTTGACATGTCCTGTTGATCTGCCTCCAATGTGGAACAAGTACTTAACTACATTTCTATTCTAGTATCCTCATCCCCTGGTTCTGTCACAGTGAATATTGACAATTCTTAGTTGGATGACTCCATTGTTTCCCCAGAGTATCAGTTGTGGAATCCGATTAGATTTTAGCATAAAGAGCGAGGGCTTGCCATGATGCCCTAGTGCCGTTATGCTACAGTTGACCAATGGCCCTCTGTAGTGAGCACCACTGTTAAATTTCAGCAGGATTGGCTAAATCTTATGAGTTGGTTGCACTGGATAATTTACCACTGAGCAACGGAATGGACAATATGCAGTTGCCAATCCTTAATAAAAACAAAAACAAATATGGAGCTATTGACTAAATCAAAACTATTTTTATCTATAACAAAAATTGCAGAACCTCTCTGTGGACTACTAAAACCATTCCCACTATCATTCTCCCACTCAACTCTTATCCTTAGTATTCTTAGTCAATTCTGACCTATCTGCTTAGTATCTCCAATTCATTACATATTAGGAGTTTTCATTCTATATTGAGGGTTTGGCAAAATTCCCTAAATTTGCCAAATTATTGATACTATGATTAATTTACATCTCATCAAAAAAATTCCGCTCAATCTTAAGATTCACCTTGACTTTAATTTCAATCTTCCGGAATATATAGCTTATCATCCTGTAATATCAATTTCTCAACACCATGACAGAATGCCAGACAAGGGTGAGAATTTTGCTAAGCTTGCTTAAGGTTGAGGTTGGATGCAATTATGAAAATGGTGGTTCTAATCAATTGTTTATAATAAAGGTTTTTTTGCACTTGTAAACTGGTCTATGATACTAAATAGCAAATCAAAATTTGGTGATTGCAGTCATATATATAAACTTAAATATAATTAAAAGCTAGCTAAAAAGTAAAATACCTTAAATTACAAATCATAAACTAGTATCTAAGATTAATAGAGATTGTTAAATTGTTAGTAATAGTAATAGTAATGTTTTAAGGTGTATATTAAATTGTCATAAGTTAGGTATATTCAAATCATCTTAGAACTAAATATAATATAAAACTAAATACTAAAAAAAGAATTTTTTTAATGGTTAAGTAGTAAAACAATAAATTTCACCTAATAAAAATATAGCTTATGGTAAAAGATAATAGAATAGTTTAACTCTTTTTCTTTCTGCTTAAAGTAACTTTTGAGTGAATTTAATTAAAATAGAAGTAAAAAGCTCCTGCTAGCCTACGCTGACCTCTCCGTTCACTCCCCAATGACCTCAGATCCTCTTCCAGCTCCAGTTTGAGAAAGTGGAAAAACCCCACCCAGCGTTTTCCTTCCAATGGGAAAATGCACTCAGACTGGCTCAGCCAATCCCCTAAATAATTGGGTCAGTTCATTCCACCAAAGGATCTTGCCATCCACCTGGCACGTGCCCAGGCAGTGCCTCACAGCCCTCTTGTTCTCTTATGATCCCAGCTGCATTTTGGCCTGTGGGTCAAATATGGGAAATATTCCCATATGAAGAAAGATCTATTATTGGCTTGGCCCAGGAAGTGATTTTGCCAGCCAGATTCATAGATTTCCGCCCCTATAAGGGGTATTTTGATCTAGGCTTCACTTGTGAAGCTGATGCTACCACTGTAGCCATCGTACCTCTGTTTTTCCAGAGCACCCCTATCCCCACAACATGCACCCATCTCCCCACTGACACCACTATGGTGGTTCAGTTTGCAGGGTTGCCCACCAACCTTACCTCTGCGGTGCTCCATCAGGAGCTGATGGAAGGATTGGCTGCATATGGCTCCAACCCCATCCTTCAGTTTGTGGTCCCCAATGGGGCCACTCGTCTTTCAGGGCCTTGGGCATTTGCCACAATTAGCCTAAATTTAAATAATATTGCTTTTTCAATTCCCCCACACGCCATCATTCCCTCATCACCTGACCACCCATTCTGGGCCCACATCGAGGGTGGGCAGACCATCTGCCCATCCTGATTAGAGTTAGACCACAAAAAGCATAAATGCCCCTCTCTTGTTGCTTCTTCAGGACCTGTTTTGTCTCCATCTGGTTCCCACTTGACACAACACCCCATGGCCTTTCTGGTTTGGGGTACAATCCTCCCCCACTCCCCCAAAGCCTGCTGCCACTATGGAGCTGGCAACGGCCAAACAGCCCCCTCCTCCATCCAGTGCCACCTGCGCCTTAGCCAATCAGAAATCTGCTTGGACAACAGTTTGGTCCCACGTTATTCTTCAAACACCAGCCACAAACCAACAAACAAATGACCCTGATTTCCCTCTTGACTTTAATCCCTATACTTCATTAGATGAGACTGATGAAAAGGGCAATATTATTGAAGACTCAAATACCCCAATCAAAGAATTTATACAGGTATGGAACCCCATTCAGGTCCCTCAGCGTTTATATCCCCCCATCCAAATGCTTCTGCATTCTGCTCTGAACACCATATCGCAGTTGCTGCAGCTGAAAACCCATTTAACATCAAAACTTGTAAGATAACCAATGAGTCAGTTGTGATACTTGCAAAGGTATCCCTACACACAGTTTTGCTCTGACCATAGCCCCACAGAGAAAACAGGGCATCCTAAACCTACACAAACAAGAAAATACTGCCATCCAGAGAGTTACTATCACTTCACAGGCCAAGACAAAAACCACCTGTGCCAACTTAGCTCTATTCTCCCAGCTTCCTTCCATCCACCTTCATGCAGAAACTGCTTTTCCAAATACATTGATGTTATTTTTGATTCAGGTAATTTTGAAAACCAGCCAACCATCAGCCAACTCGCTCCCCATATCACTGATCACCCCACACCATTGCTCTCTGCCTTGGCCCGCACTCTTGCATTTGATATGGATTCTGATGCCAAGGATATGCCTTCTGATCCCCTTCCCCTTCTGCCATGGTGGGTTGAGCCTTTTGATGCTGTCCCACCAGTTGATTGTTTTCTCTTTCAGTTGTGTTTCACCTCTCCTTTTGGGCGTCAATCTTCTGTTTGGGTTATCTTTTTGTTTGTTTTTTTACTATTTGGGATTTGGTAATGTCCATTCCCTGGTTGGCATACCTCAAATAAAATTAAAATTAAAATCATATAATAGAATAGTCTAAGAATATGTTGTGATTCTTATAAAAATTATTATTATGGGACTCTAAGCTTGTCTTGCATATTTTTATTTAACTGAGGCAAGCCAACCAGGGGACAGGCATTACTGAAAGAAAGAAATGACATGAAACCTGAACAGGGTCAACTCCGTTGAAGAAAGCTTTTCCACCTCCAGATTGGGACTCAAACTTTTCTGGTTACATCATGGGTAAGGTTTTCGTGTTATTAGACCTACTAACTGCCAATAGCTTCCTTTAGCTGGCACCCTGATCAATGTGCAAAGGGTGGGAATCGAACCCGCAACCTTCAGGTTGGTAGCCATACACCCTTACTGACTTGCCTTCCACCCCCCTTATCTTTCATATTTAATCATAAAAAATTTATAGAGTTAAAGATGATTGATTGCAAGTCTAATATTTTAGTAGATGGACATTGATAGATTTACAGTAATTAAACTATTATATAACTATGTAACCACCAAACTTCATAGACAAACCATTAAATTTGTCAAACCAATTAAAAACCACCATCCACTCAATTAAAACTAATTGAATCCATCATATCAAAGAAAACTAATTGTATACAGAAACCAGTGAGCCTATTGAATCACCCAAATAATCACCAACTGCTTACCAAAACCAATGAGGCTAGTAAATTGATTAAAGTAACATTTGCTTAATCAGAATTATTAATCCTATCAAATTGACCAAATAACAACAAACCGCTCACCCAAAATGATACAAAGATTTCAACTATACTTTATACATCATTGATACTTTCTATATATGACTTTTATATATCTTTTGTAATTAAGAAAATTAAAAAAAACCTAAGTTTCCTAATTTAAAATAAATGAGGTGGGTCAATCTTGAGACAGGTATACCATGCTAAGTTTTTAGCCAACGCTGGTTTTGAACCTGTTTCACCTAAAACCAACCTAGAGTGGAGCAGGAACCACCCCGCTATGCTACCACTCCTCCCTAAGATGTTTCCTAATGTTTATAAATATATATTCCAAGTTTGGACTATTTTATATATTTATTTTATGGGATAATATATAATATATATACAATGGTGTTATTTTTATATAGAAATAGTTAATTTCAAAATAATTGTATAAAGATAATGAGTTTTCAAAAATATGGGAAAAAAGTAACTTTGAAAAACGCACTAAAACTTTGGAGAAAAAAGTATTAGAATCAAAAAATGGGAATAACCACCCTTAAAAAAGGCACTAAAAAGTATGAAATAATTGAGAAATTATAAATAATCAATAAAAACCTTTTTGAAACCAAAGCTTTATTTTAACTAACTCATATTAAGCATTTAAAGTATATATACTCAGCACTGTATAATCTTAGTTCCTTATAGTTTACACTTGGACTCAATCAAATATAAGCTCTAATTTGTATTTGTGAGAAAATTTAAATATAAGTCAGGTTAAAATACAGCGCCAACTTCAAAAGAGGATTAAGTGATTGTTCATAATTTCTCAATTATTCTATACCTTTTAGTGCTTTTATTAAAAGCTGGTCTTTCCCCCAAATTATATATATTAAATATGATATGTATATCAGAAGAAGTTATCTTTTGTGATTTTGCCCTTAAAGTTTATAAAACTTAATTATGAAAATGGAAGGCAAATGTAAGAGACATAAAATTCTTTGAGGGCTAAAACCTTCGATAAGAAAAAGCTTATATCCTCTTTTAGTGATAATATCAAGATTAAGCATGCAATTTCATTTAATTACTTGTAATCTTACACCACAAATATCATAATAAACTTATCCTTTTATACACTTCCAAATCTCAAGGAAAGCTATGACTAAACAAGAAAAATATTAAATATAAGCTTTATATTATTACTTTTTATAAGAAACTTTATCATTTAAATCATAGTTTTCTTACATAAGATTAACTTTAAAAACTTTTCTTTCTCATTGCAAACACTTTTGCAACCTATTCAATTCAAGACTAAATCTAGTTTGATAATCTCATAGAGGGGATTAGTCTGCGCCCATGTCTGGGAGCAGTTGGGCAAGCAAGGCAAGAGGAGCAGGTGGAAGGCCCGCGGCCTCTAACGTTCAAAAACGCCCCAGAGAATCTGGCAAGATAGAAAAAAAATCTAAAAAAACTGGTAGTCACAATTTCCCCGGAGATACTCATGTGGCAAGCACGATGCAACCAGTACATCAACATGCCACACTCCCAGCCACTTTTGTCGGTGGAATTTGGAGTCCATGTGTATCTGGACATCCAAAAAACGGCCTTATGAGAAAAAATTTTGTGAAGATGTACACAAAATTTTCCTGACCTCAGTGTATGTTGCACCTCACTCCATGTCGCATGGTTGGCTGGACCTAGGTTTCAAAAGCAAAATAGCAGCAGATGAGGCTGCAGTGGTGCGCATAGTGGTCAACCTCCCCAAAGGGCAACAGGTTGTCGAAACCAAATGCACCAGATGGACAAAATCAAACCAAATTTTCCTCACGTTTGACTTTTTGCCTACTATGGTAAAACGTGACATTTTGGAGCAACACCTGAAAGATGGTCTCGCCATATATGGCGAATTATAATCTTTTGAAATGCAACGTTTCACGCTGATGCCACACCTGTGCACCAGCAAAGCCATCACAGTTCTGACCCCAACTGAGGAGATCGCAAAGGACCTAACCCAGATCCCACACTCCACCTTTATTGACATCGCAGGGCATACCACCCACCCATTCTGGGTAACCGTGGACAGCGCGCCCCCCATTTGCACCCACTGTGACACGTTTGGCCATAAGGCGCACGCATGCCCCATCAAGGAGGGCGTCACATTCCAAGAGCACCCCTCAGCAGCCATGGCCAGCGGAGAGGCGCACTATGAACCAACCGCAAGCACCAAGGAGGCTTTCCTGTGGGGAGCACAAGGCTGCTACCTATTGGTAAAGCCATCTCCCCGCAGGAGCGGAAGAAGGCCAAGCAGGCCCATAGGGCCGCGGCCAAGGAAGCAGCCAAGGCCACCACCACCATCCCACACTCACAACGCCAGGAGGACATAGACCTTCGCAGTGGAAGCAACTCAGGAATCCATCACCTAATCAGATTAGGAGGCCCATGCCGAGTGGGCCACTCAATCCAAGGATCCAATGGGAGATTTGATCTCACCCAATTGCTGCACCCAAGCTCCGGTCAAAACCAACTTGGGACCTATCCCAACCAAAGAATTTTTTTTGCCCCGCTTGACGGTGCACCATACTTATCCACACCGCAAAAAATTCATCCAATATCGGGAAAACAAAAAGCAAAGGCCAAAGCCAACGCGACTCTTTCCACAAAAATTAACAAAAACCCCAATAGCGGTGCTGCTAACACCTGTGCTGTTGTGAAAGCCCGTGGGGACCTGGAAGAGGCTGATGGGCCCAGGGGCCCACCCCCTCACACCTAAGGTGTGATGGGGGAAACCTACACTTTAGGGATGCTGAATATCGCCAGACTCAAGGCCTCCCCATCCTGGGCTAGGAAACTGAGTTTTTTACAAAACAATATACCCGTGGATATCCTGGCCATCCAGGAATCCCACTGTCCACGAGGTGCTGAGGAAGCTTGGAAAACAATGCTCCTACCATCCCTATCCTTTTGTTTGAAGCACTATGGGGTGCTAATTCAGAAAAACAATTTTTTCAAATTCACATCCTCAGAAACATTCCTAAATGGCTGAGTGCTCGTTGTCACCTTCTCGTGGGCTGACGTTGTGCACACAATCGTCAACATTTATACCCCAAATGGTGCACATAAGCGTCAGGATTTTTCTCATTGGTCAAATCCCTCCCACTACCCCCGATTCTTTCCTAGTTGGCGACATGAACTGTTGGCTAACCTCACCAACAGACCGGTGGCTGCCCTCACCCCACGCCCACAGGGTCATGTAGAACTACGCGTTCTAAAAGCCACCCTTGGGTTAATGGATGTGCTGCCACGACATGCCCCACTGCTTGAAAACATGATGCATCCCCACATCCACAACAGCCAATTAAGGTCTATGACCTGCATCGACCTTATTCTAACTCCAGCGAAAATTCAACCTCACATCTCCCACTTCAAAACAACGAAAATAGAATTCTCCAACCACTGACTGGTCTTGATAACATACCACTTACCCGTCACAGTTGCAAAGGCCCAACATTGGTAACAAAATCCGCCCCCCGAGCTCGCATCACCAGGATTTTCCACATGGGTGGAAGAGGCAACTTTGGTGAAATCGTTTGTTGCACCATTTTGCGCGGACCCCATTTCCACATGGGCAACTTTCAAAGAAGACACCATCCGCCACTATCGCCATCTCTCCTCCAGGCGCTCACGAGCCACATCAGCAGTTATCTCGCGCGCGCTGGCAGAATTGGCCCACTTGGAGTCCAACATTCCATCCACAGGATATAGCCATGCATAGAACCAGAAGTGGGCGGAGGCAGCCGCCCACCTCAACGCACTCAAAAGGCAACACAAACATCAGGTTTGTGTCCAATACAGGGCCACTTGCATCACTAAAGGCGACAAGTGCACCGCATACTTCTTTAAAAAACTTTTTGCACCACGCCAGAGCATGGCTTGCACACAGGTGTGAAGATCAGATAATTCTATTGCGGACACACTGGCTGAAGTGGCAATTGAAATGCAAAGATATTACTCTGAGTTATACCGAGCTGAACCAATTCAGCTGGCCAAAATGGCGGAATTTCTCAACTGAGCTCATATCTGCACCATTTTCTGATACCCGGAAATAATGAATTTAATTACTCCAAATGAATTATGGACAGCTATTTGCGGTGCACCAAACCAAAAATGCCCATGCCCAGATGGCATTCCATATGAGTTCTACAAAAAATATTTTAAATATATATCCCCATTGCTGATAGCCTCACTCAACCAAAGCCTGTTGAAAATGCGCCTCCTACCAGGAGGACATGAGGCCTTTACTGTCACACTCTTCAAGAAAGGGGATAAGCTTGACTTAGCCAACTGGCGCCCCATTTCTCTAACAAACACATACACCAAAATTTTAACAAAAATCATGGCTAACCGTTTAGGGACTGTAGCATCTGCCACCATCTCCCCAAAACAATTCGGTTTCATCCCCAGAAGGTTGATTTGGGATAACGTGGACTCCATGGCTAATCCATGTCAATCCACAGCCTCTGGGGCACTGGTATTCTTGTACCAACAAAAGGCCTACAATAGAGTAAACTGGGAATACCTAAGGGCCTGCCTCCATTAATTCCACCTACCCCCGCTTTATAAACTGGGTGATGCTGCTCACAGAATCTGCAACAATGGCAGTGCGTGGCCCAGGCTTCCTAACGGAAGTAGTCCGCCCTCAAAGGGGCCTAAGACAAGGGGACCCCCTCATCCCACTCTTATACAACTTCAGCCTTGACCCACTACTGCGAAATGTGAATGCCCACCTCACTGGGGTCCATGTGCTAGGCCAAACCCCAGTCAAGATGATGGCATTTGCAGATGATTGCGTAATGGTGGTGTCTAATAACAAAGATGCATGCGCGCTTGAAGCCCTCATCCAGGAATATTCCCGGGTAAGCAATGCGGCACTGAACGCCTCCAAAACTGAAATCATCCTCCTTGGTCGGTTTCAGAACTGCTGGGCCCCAGCAAGTAGTTCCCAACCCGACCCATCTGCTTGCCCACGTCCACGCCTTACTAACTCAACACACACAGCTCCTCTGGTGCTCCCCTTTGTGCCACGTCCTACCATAGGACCGGTACGCCATCTGGGCGTGTGGATGGAGGCAGGCAGATACGCGTCAGCAGTAATGAAGTGCCATATACTGGACAACATGACAAATCGAATCGCCTCTCTCAGAGCCCACCCTACTACCCTCACTGGCAGGGTTGTTCTTGCCAACTCTATGCTCCTATCCAAAGTCTGGTTCAGAGCCCACGCCATCCCCTTCTTTCCAAGCTTCTTCAAATCCCTGTATGCTTTGCTGCAAGGATGGCTTTGGTTAGGCCGCCCTCCACCAGTACAGCTAGAGGTCATGTTTGGCCCTCATCATCATGGTGGCATGGGCCTGCTTGACTTCAAAGCCCATGCTGCCAAGATCCTGGGCACCTGGATCGCGGCCATCACCGCTCCTACACTCCCATCCCAACACTGGTCCCGCGCAGCCTGCTCCAACTTCTCCTGAGCCTTGGGCCTCAACAATCCATCAAACCCCCACTCCCTGATGAAATACCTCGCATCACACACATTGGCCGCAGGTCCTCACGGGACTAAAACCCACTACAAACGAATCCTACTCTCCATGCGAAGCGCAGAGTGGAGAATTTATATTAGTGGACATACAACCCGAAGAGGCCGCCCCTCTCCTCAGTTCACACAAGAGGTACAGGGGCTACCCATTCATGATAGCGTGATCCCCATTCGACCCCAAGTCCTATCCAGGGTGGACTACCTGGACATGATGGACATCCCTTATTCCACTGAGACCCAAAAGACTATCTGGAAATACACACACCATCCTCTGTTGCAGCCTCAAGTCCGCTCTCACGTGTGGCGCTGCCTGAGGCGGGTGTATTGTACAGCTGAGCGCTCTAATGCTTTACACTCATCCTGTGTCTTGTGTGGCCAGTATGGAACGCTGTTCCACCGCCTGGAGAAGTGCCCCACCTCTAAAGTGATATGGCGCGAAGTCCAACGTCTACTAGGCCAGGATCAAACGCATCCCTTCAGTCTGTCAAGAGATATGTTTGCTTCATCAATGGCTCTCCCCTCCCACCCTCCCTCCGTGCCCTGGTGGTTGCAATCGCCATGTGGACTATCCACACGATTGTCTTGGATGCCATCGCTGGCTCCATCCACCCTCCCTGAAGCTGTCCACAGATTCCAGTCTCATCTTGTGGACCACTTTCAAGCATGGATGTTTGGATATCTCCCACCGCATCGCCGACAGCTGGTCTCCTCCTGGTTCCCAGTCTGGTTCATCAAATCAGACCCCTTCCTCCACACGTGCTCAATAGTGGCTACGGCCCCTTCACACGTTCCCTCCCCCTCCCCATAAGTGGCGTTCCCGCTGGCAACAAGAGATAGCATCATGTCTCTGGGGTGCCTCCCCTGGTACTTTGTTTTGTCTCATCTGAGTCATATTCGGAAGTGTCTGTCCCATGGTCAGCCTTCCCCGCAATAAATTTAAAGATTAACTTTAAACTTTTGCTAAACATAATATCTTTATATCCTTCCTATAAACTTAAGAAAATTATATCTAAAATGACTTATGACAAAAGACAATTTGCTACTTTTGGGATTAAACAATATGGATTCCTCCCATGATATCTGAATTATGGGCTTTAATTAGTTTGGGTTTATTGCTAATTAATAGCCTAGTTTGATATTGTTGTTAATAAGTTAAGACGTGTGCTCCCCTTTGAATTGGGTTGAGCTATCTTGAACTGTTGGGGATGAATCCCAATAGATATAATGTCAATATTAATTGACACTGGCAACTGAGGCTGAGGATGTCAATATAATTATTAATCTAGATTTATGGTATACTACTAATTTGTCAATGCTGTTTTGGATCACTAGCTATCAATGCAAGGATGATCCAACTAATTTAACTATTTGAAATTTACCAGTAACTTAAGCTATAGGCTAATCATATTACTGACTTTGAATACCAAGGGGTTTGATAAATGTGAGTGATAGTGATTCCACCGCCCATGGATTCTGAGTACTGACAACTGATTCCAAGGATATTAATTAATTTATAGTAATAAAGTATATATTTGGTTAACTGGAAACTTATGCTGCGGATGAATTGAACTAATGTTTAGCATTTGATTGGGATGAATTTTGAGAAAATGGTTGCCAGAGGAATGCTGAGGATAGGGTTGGTTTGCCAACAATAAATTCTGATTGTTGTTGATAGGTGGTTTTTAATTTGTTATTAAGTCGCCTAAGTATAAATACCTCAAGTCTCCTCTTAAAAAATTCTTTCTCGCCTACTTGTTTATTGCTTTTGGTAGCCAGAGGGTAGCCAGAAGTGGATAGTATTCTGAAGCTACCAAGGTTAGGTGCTGGGTAAATTTACCTAGAGGTGGTTGGCGATAACAACCCCAATACTTGGAGCTACAGGGAAGCCCCACGGGAACTTAAACAACTGGCCACTAACAATGGGGGACTGAGGAAATTAACACCAATGGGATGATAAGACAAATTTGAGAATCACCCAGAGAGGTGAAGGGCTTGCTGTGTGAGTCCCAAAGGATTGATTGCTCCAAGGTGAAGTTGTTGGTCTGCTAAATTGGTGAGTTGCCTGTGGACCTGTAGTGAAAGGTAGTCTATGAAGGCTAGATAGCAAGGGCCAGCAGTCATCATACCTTTTGGCCTATCACAATAACAGAGTTCCTGATGTAGCATGTCAGGACCACGGGGTTGATACCACGCATCCCTTAATTTTTGAGGCCAGGGGACCTGAAGCTTCTGGGTGTTGAATATAACTTTCTGCTTTTATTGGTCAAAAAGTCTTTTACTCTGGATACTAATCTGGAGTGGTAATTCCTTTTTTGTTTGTCCCTAAGTTATTAGAGGAAGGCCAATTTGACTTAAAATGGTAAAGAAGAGAGTCATCTTTATTTGCTTAGAATTCATAAAATATAAGGGAGATCAAGGAGACTGTTTGGTAAATCTTCAAGAAGTCCAAGCTAATAACTATAAGTAACATGAATTGGGGATTATGTGGTAGGATAGTCATCTTAGTCAAAATATAGTTCTCTCATGGCATGGATTGGGTTTAAACCCCAAGGTTAAGAAGCTCTGAGGGAGCAATAGTTGACCACATAAGTTAAAGTCGATCCTTGGCTTCAAGAGCCCTTAAATTTTGTTGGGAATTATCCCCAATAAATGTTTTGGCTACTTGGTCAGATTGAGATTAGTTCTTTATGGCTAAAGCATCTGAATCTCCAATTTGGGTAGGAATACCAACATATCAGATGAAAAATTTGCAACAACTACATGTCTAAAAAGATTTAAAATGTAAGTTGCATAGAATTTATAAATAAATATAGTTTTCACAAATATGAATTAAAATTTAATGTGATGCCAAATAAAGTCATAAAATGTGGGTGAAGTGAGTAAAATCTAGTTAAGTAATTCTACAATATAAAAAAGGTAGCTTTATATTAATGTTAAAAATTTTATATTTAAAATAAAACTTGGTACAATATTTTTTATTGATAGATTAAATATCTGCAATTGTTATGAGTCATATAAATTATACTTGAATATATACAACTATTTGAATTTCAAAAACAAAAAGATACTCAACAGTCTTTGATTTTTAATTAAAAAAACATTTTGGGCCCTGTAACATTGTAAAAGGTTAACCTTATGTAAATATATATATACTGCTTAAGCTATACTTTTTTTTGTTAGTTCTATATATATAGCTAGAAGTGATATATACAAAGCAAACTAGGTATATTAAGATTTAGTATTGTAAGGGTGGTTAGCTGAGCGGGTAAAACTGCTTCCACCCCTAGTGCAGGTTTTGAGTTCAAAACCTGTACTGGCTAGAAAACATTCTTGGTGTGGTATATTTGTCCCAAGGTTGACCCACCTCAAATAATTTTTTAAGATTTAGTATTGTAGGCTTTTTCTTTCTGCTCAATATCACTTTTGAGTGATTTTGAAATTCAAGTTGATTTTCCACCACCTCACACATCAATTTACCAATTTATGTGTCTGATCCAAAGCTTTTCTTTCTCATAACAATCACTTTAGTTACTACAATTTGATTTGAACAGCAAATTTGGATAACAACACACAGGATATATGGGTGACTTTATCAATAAAAATAATACAACATGGGCGAGCGTCACAGTGAGTGGTGCACTTAATGGTGCAACTAAGGGCAAAAAATGCCCTGGATGGGGACCAAGAACCCAAACTGCAAAGAAATTGCAAACCAGACACTGTCTGGGTTTTTGGTAATCACTGTAAAGCACGCACAATATATGTACATTCAGTTCAACCAACCCTTGTCAAAGGTGGAGCATGGGATCAGACTCTTCCTTGGGGATGAGTCACTGACCCTGTGGGAGAAAACATGTGGGGCACAGCCCTCACTTTTCCCTCATGCGGAGTATGTATCCACCAACAACATGGGCCACAGCTGGATTGCTATTGGTTTTGAAACAGCCAATGAAGCTGATACCACAGCAAAATTCTGTGTGGAAATTGCCCTCCCCAAGCGCAAAAATTGTGTGCACTGCATGCACCAGATGGAACAAAGCAAAAACTTTGTTCATCTCTTTTGACTCGCTCCCCACCAACCTTCCTCGTAAGGTAATTGAGGAGGAGCTCCAAAAAGGTCTTGTGGCCTACGGAGAAATTTAGCAACTCAAATTACAGCAATTTCGCCTGATGCCCAACCTGTGCATGGGCAAAGCTATTGCTGTAATCACCCCTTCCCAGAAGTGGAGGAGGACTTATCCAGAATTCCCCACACAGCAGAATTTCACTTTGCAGATGGGGGCCAGTCAGCCACATTCCAAGTTACACTGGAACACGCACCACCCATTTGCAACCACTGTGGATCACTGGGCCACAAGGAACACACATGCCCTGTGAAAGAGGGCTTAATAGAAAGTGATTTTAGTGAGGAAGCAACGGATGAAGATAATGAAAACTTCGCCAAAATAACTGATGGTCACCATCCATTACACTGGGGAGAAGTTGGTCTATACTCCATTGTGGACCCAGTTACACGCAAAGAAAATAAAGCAGCACAAAAAGCCCACAAGTGAGCAGTGGCTGAAGCAGTGGTACATGCAGAATCCACCATTAACCTGGACAAATTTGGGAGGATATTTTGGGTATTCACTGAGCCAACCAATCAGAACAATATGCCCAGGTCAAAAATTTTCACAATAACCTGACCGAGTCACAAAGTGACATCAGTCATGCACATACTGAGGAACAATGCAACTGCAATTTGGGTGAAAATGTGGTGCACAACTTACTAAAGTCGAACCTCAAAAATATAGAGTTCAATCAACAATCCGCATCAAAACAACACAAGACTTGTGCAGGAAAGGTTGATGCAAATGCAAAAAACCACAATTCCCATGAATCATTGGGTCAGATTGAGGGAACTAACAATGGCAGTGAAAGAGTTGGAGTACAGACGTGGAGCATGGCCAAAATGAGCCGTGGTGGGATAGGGCCAGAGGGCCCTCCCAACTGCTCCTGAGGCGCCGTGGGCACCTCAGTGTCATTAAGGATGCTAAACATCGCAGGAGCCAGGGCTCATACGTCCCAAGCCAAAAAGCTGGCATTCCTGCGAAAACCCCTTGTAGACATCTTGGCCATCCAAGAAACCCACTGTTTACAAAGGGAAGAAGAATCCTGGTCAACCAGGGTCGCACCATCACAATCAGTATGTACGTCTCACTGTGGGGTGATCGTCCAAAACAACAAAAAAATTTAAAATTACAAACTCCTCATCATACCTACATGGCCAAGTCTTGGTAACAACAATCATATGCCAAGAGGAAACATTTTCAATAGCATGCATCTATGCACCATGCACCACAACTGAGAGAAAACATTTTTTGAAAACATTCCTACTCTCACTCTCCCACCAGATACCATTTGTTGGGCGATTTCAACCGCTGGGATAGCCCCAATATGGATTGATGGCCTAATCCCAGGGAAACCCACCTGGACACATTGAATTCCGCACAATGAAGGCATCTCTTGGCCTACAGGATGCTCTCCCCCCCATTTCACCACTTCTTCCCCACATGATGTGGCCCAACATATGCGAGGGAGCACTCATATCAATGAGTCGCATTGACCACGTCCTTGTCCCAAAATCCCACCACTCAAGAATCTCTAAATTTACAACAAAAAAGATCAATTTTTCTGACCACCAATTGGTTTGGTGCAGTTAGCGCCAACCCAATCCCACATAGGTGTCGCCTTAAAGAAAGCTTCACCCAGAAAATATAAAATTGCCTGAGATATCTGACTGGGTTGAAAATGAGGCTACAAACCCAGAATTCACAGCCCCATTCACTTTGGATCCCTCGGAACATGGGAAAATTTTAAAAAGGATTTAATAAACAAAACCCAACATATTGCATCACATAAGTACACTGTGGACACAGCCACAATCAAGCGTACCCTAACGGAACTAGACCACCTGGAGATAAATACTCCAAGATCTGGCTATAGCCCCAACTGGGGACGCAAATGGGCAGAAATATCTGCCCAACTTAGCAATCTCATCTTTGAACACTAACACAGAATCAAAGTATCAAACAAAAGTAAGTTCATAAAGAAAGGCGAAACCTGTTTGACATACTTTTTCTGCCAATTCCACTCCCGCAGAAACCAGCCCATGTGCACACAGGTCCACAAGAACAACGGCACTGTGGCAACTGACCCTGAGGAGGTCAAGGCGGAAGTACACCGCTATTACACCAAATTATATCGCGATATGCCAACAGATCCACAAAAAATAAAGAATTTATTCAAACTGCCAAGATACAAAGTATACCACCAAATTACAATATACTATCTTTTATCACACGGGAGGAGCTTTGGGAAACAATTTGCGGTGCACCACGTAGGAAATGCCCAGGGCCTGATGGGATACCCTACGAATTTTACAAAAAATATTTTCAACAAATCGCCCCCCTCCTATTGGCGTCAATGAACCAGAGTTTGTTGGAAACACGCCTATTACCAGGAGGCCATGAATCCTACGTTATAACCTTGTATAAAAAGGGTGACAAGTTGGACCTGGCCAACTGGCGCTCAATTGTACTCTCCAACACTGACACAAAAATTTAACAAAAATTCTAGCAGCTAGATTAGGCGCAATTGCATCTGACGCCCTATCACCCAACCAGTATGGGTTTATACCAGGGCGTTCAATCTGGAACAACATACACCCTGCTGCAAACATTTGCCAATCCAAAGCAACTGGTGCCCTGGTCTTCTTGAATCAGGAAAAGGCGTATGACCGTGTTAGCTGGCCATACCTAAAAGAATGTCTACATGCCTTCAAACTCCCACTAAGATTTATAAAATGGGCGATGCTCCTAACAGAACCTGCAACCATGGCTGTATGCGGCCCTGGATTCCTAACAAACAAGATTAAACCACATGAAGGGCTCAAACAAGGGGATTCCCTCAGCCCACTGCTATACAATTTCAGCTTTGACCCACTCCTCTGAGTAACTGACTCACGTCTCATGGGGATAACTGCACAAGGACAACCAACAGTCAAGATACTGGCCTTTGCGGATGACTGTGTAGCAGGTATAGCAAACAATGAAGATGCCTGACAGCTGGAACGCACTCTAGAGGAATACTCTAAGGTGAGCAATGCATCGCTCAACAAAAGAAAGACAGAAATCATCCTCTTAGGCAAATACACAAATAACTGGGCCACAACATCAGAACCTCACACCAACACTCGAAGAAAAAATCCAATTATATTACCCTTTGCAACACCTCCCACCACCACTCCTGTCTGACACCTTAGATTTGGCTAGAATCAGGGGGATATGCTAATGAGACAATGGAAAGTAACCTGTTACAACAGGTATCCAAACGCGTCGCCTCCCTCAAGGGAAGAACCCCAGGATTAACAGGGCGAGTTACAGTTGCTAACTCGCTCATCACCCCAATACTATGGTACCCAGCCCACACAATCGCCTTCTCACCTAACTTTATATCCTCAATCCGCGCGCTTATCCAGGGCTGGCTGTGGCCTGTCTCTCACCCTCCTATACGGATGGAAACACTATTTGGCCCACGCTCAAGCAGAGGCATGGGTTAATAGATTTCGAGAGCCACACCAATCACATCCTAGGTACCTGGATAAAGGAAGCCCTTGCTTCAGACCTCCTGCAACAACATTAGTCCAGAGCAGCAAGGATTAAATTTGCACAGGTGCTCAAATTAACCAACCCACATAGCCCACCCAGACTACTTTCATACCTTGCCAAACACCCTACTGCAACGGGTCTGCATGGAACCTCCTCTCATTTCAAATATATCCTCTAAACTATCCGCTGTATGGGATGGACCATAGAGAACACAGGTACTATACAGTGAAGGGGATGACCCAGCCCCCAATTCAAATTAAGAAACCCAGAAAAGCACCCCCAGAGAGATATACTCACAACAACCCCAAACATAGCTAGGATAGAATACCTAGATATGTTGGACATTCCTTATGATTTAACCACACAGAAGGCAGTGTGGAAAATGACTCACCACCCACTCCTACAGCCGAGGATAAGAGCAAACGCCTGGCGCTGTCTGAGAAGGACCTATAGGATGGCGGACCGCTCCAACTCCCTCCACGAAACATGTGCAGTATGCGGAGGGGAGGGATCCCTACATCACCGCCTAGAAACATGCCCCCCAACCAAAGCTATATGGCAGGAAGTCGCACGCCTGCTTAAGAGCCAAAATTAACAGGAATTCTCGATACCAAAGAGCATCTTTGCGCTCCAGATAGAGTCACCAATACCATCTACCCTCCGCTCCCTAATAATACCCATTGCAATGTGGACAATCCACACAATTGCATTAGATGCGTTCAATGGCACGGTTCCAATCATTTTATGGGGTTATTAACAGATTCCATGTCCACTTACTAGAGCACTTCCAAGCCTGGCTCTATGGATATATGAGACCAAGGCAAAAAGCGCTCATAGAATCATGGTTCCCACTCTGGTTCCTCCGCACAGACCCTTTCCTTCACACCTACTCCATATTGGGGGAAACCCCCTTGGAGTAGCGCACCAACCCCCCCATACCTGGCAGTCCTGCTGGCAACAGGGGTAACCTGAGTACCCTGGGGTGCCCAATTTTATACTTGTTAGTTATTTCCTTAGTTTTACGTATATTTGGTAATGTCCATCCCCTGGTTGGCTTACCTCAGTTAAATAAATGTCTTCTGATCCACCAACTGCTGCCACAGTATGGGGCAGCAGTGCTCCACCCACTAGCGTTACAGCCAAACCAGGCAAACGTGTGTGGACTGGCTCTCCAGTCTGCCAAACACATCCACCCGCTATGTCCCTCCAAGGGACTTAGCACATCACCTCGCATGAGTCCACCCAACCCACCCCCATCCCTTAGCCCTATATTGATCCACTATCCACTTTTGCCTCTATGTCAAATATGGACATCTCTTCCCATATGCTGACAAAGCAATAATAGAGCTGGCAACTGCCACCTTTGCACCGGCAGGATTTATAGACTTCCGCCCCTATAAGAGCTATTTTGATATAGGCTTCCCCACCAAACAGGACGCGGCTGCTGCAACAGCTACGCCATTAATATACAAAAACACCCCCATTACCACCACTCAAACATGTCTTCCAGATGATACTACACTCATGATGACCTTTGCGAACCTCCCCTCAAATTTTCCCCCTCAAACACTTTATGAGGAGTTGATGTCAGGGCTGGCCACTTATGGAAAGACCCCATCCTCCAATTCATTGTCTCAAGTGGTGCTGAGCGCCTCATGGAACCTCGGGCAATGGCCACCATTACCCCCCACCAGCTAAACAAGGCCCAGCACATCCCACCGCATGCCTACATCCCATCTGCACCTGACTTTTTCTTTTGGGCTATCATAATAACAGCCACACAGTTTGCTTCTTCTGACATGAATTGGACTATACCAAAAAAGCATGTTAATACAACTCAAACCCTGTTAATACTGCCAACCCAACCTGGAAGACCACACCAACAGCATCTGAGTGGGGATTGTGGCTGCCCCCACCCCCAGGTTGTGCGCTTGATGAACCAGCAGCAAAATCTAGCAACCCAAATCCAAGCCAGCCAATTTCCACCCAATCCAACCAATTGGGAGCAGGTTTGGACCCATATTTAATCAAAAATTTACCCACCTCAAAACTTACCCAACCACAGCCACTTATCACCAAAACAATTCAAGTCAACCAAAACTCCCTGGGAATTATTGGATGAAGTGACTAAATCAGGTGAAATTGTCCTACCTCCAGCTAAACCAATTAATTTACTACCTTTTATGAATTCAGACTTTGATGCCCCACTCCCACCCAAACAATATGTTCCCAAAATCAATGCTATCCCATATTAAAGTGACCAACAGCTTGCTGACGCCATGGTGGCCTCACACAAAAATCGCCATCCTTGCAAAACCTTAGCAAAATCCATCGCTGAATTTAAAAAAGGGCTGCAATTTCCTTGTTCCCCTGATTTCCTCCTACTGAAAAAGAGGAAATCCAACGCCTTCAGGAAACTGCCACCACCGCTGTCAAATGCATCATTTATCTGGCAGACTTTTCTTCATTTAAACATATCATCAGAGCAAACATTGCAAAATTAGACCAACTTACCAATGGCTGCATCCAAGCTGAACACCACGTTGCCAAACTTATGGAGGCTTTCATCCAGGCCCAAATTGTCAAACTCAACTGTTATCTACCTCACCTTAACCCTCATCCTGAGGATGCCCCAATACCCTTGCTATCAGCATTGATCTGCTTTTTCAACTCTAATCCTGAGGAAAATGATAACAATCCACCTGATCCCCCTCCCCCTCCACCATGGTAGAATAAGCAGCTCGCCGCTGTGCTACTTGGTAGGTTTTTTTCTCGTTTCTTTTGCATTTCTCACTGCCTTTTAGGGCAGTTAGTCATGTTTTTGCTTGGTTTAGTTTTGGAGTTTCTGATTTGGTATTGTCTGTCCCCTGGTTGGCTTACCTCAGTTAAATAAAATAGTTGATCTAGTAGTTATCATATATAATAATTATGAGCTTTTTTTCATTGTGTTTGATTATTAGTTTAACAAATTATGATAGCTTAAAATTAGTGTTTTGTTTAGATTAAATTAAAGTATTATTTTTATTTGTGGACATCTAAAATTATAAACTTGTGGTCTTAATACCATGTCAAACGTTCAATTCATGCTTGAGTTTTTCTAGTAGTACTAGCAAAGTTAACTGGAATTACTCTGGTTTTTTATTGAGCTCACACTGATATAGCATAAATTCTGTGCTAGCACAATGCTAAAACCACTCAGGCCAACAGCTTTGCTGATGCCCTCATGGATGGTGAGATGGTTATCTAAGATCTACTTAATAATCTACTTATAACTCTAACACTAATTTTTGTTTAGTTTTAGGGTGAGCAATTGGTGAATTATTTGATAATAAACAATTCACAACCACTCAGCCAAATAAATTGAACCTATCAGACTTAATGTCATTCGTTCTGTCTGTGTTGGTGTTTTATTATGTAAATTGCTTTTTGTTCACTGGATCAATGATACTTGGCTTTAAAAAAAACTAAAGTTTTTCTGTTTGTATGCTAATTCTCCAATAAGTCTAATAGGTTATATCTATTTGTCTGAGTGGTTGATGAACATCAATTCAACTGAATAATAACCAATTTACTCAGCAATCAACTGAAAGTCCTTTCTTAATCATAATTGAGTGTGATTGTTTTAGTTTATTTTACTGAGTGGTTGAGGAGTGTCAAATAAATTGAATGATTTACCTATTTTCTCACTCAAAATTAAGTAAAAAACATTAAAAATTGTAAACAATGAAGCTTAAGGTTAACTTAAAGCTGCAGTTTCTTTTTCTAGCACTAGTGGTATCAACCCAAAAGGGGGAGCCACCACGCATCTTTATTTGCAAATGAGCCAAACAAAGGGATTACTAGTAAATAAAAGAATTCTAATATGTCACCTCAGCTAATAGCCTAGGAAGCCATATCAGAAGGTGAGAAAGCTTTGGAGAAACTTTTAATGTTGCAGTTTCAATTCCAAGCTCAATCGTTTTTACCATTTTGTTTTTTCATTCAATCTATATAAATAATATTATATATATTTTTTCAATTAAATCAGCTATCATCTAAATTCTTAACTTAATTAAATAATATGTTTATAAGTAATAAAATAAAAAACACTAACATTACATCAAAATACAATTAGTGTAAATAAATCTACTAAATAGATGCCAATCAGTGAGTTTAGTTTGATTTTATGTCAATCAAATCAACATTAACAAGATCGCCACCACTAATGCTAAAAAAATGAAAAAAAATATCAACAAGATTAATTAATTAAAGCTTCATAATTCCAAAACAACTTTTAACATTATACTCAAAGTTGTTAGATTAATCAAACAGGCTAAATAGATGGATGCCAGCAAGCTAAATATATGGCTATAACTAATTAATTAAATAAGCTGTAAGCCAACTAATTAACTGTATCAGCAATTCAGTGTTTTATCACTCCACACAGGGATCTAGTCTGTGAGCCTTTCTTTTGTGAGATAGTATCACTTTTTTAAATAAAAAATGACCTGGTATAGTTTAGCAAAAGCAATTTCTAGTTTGCGCCTACTGCATAATAAGAGCAGTAAATGTGACTTCCAACAGCTATAGTTACAAATTGGAATCCTGCCCATAAGAGCTTAGCTCATTGAGCTGTCAGCCCACAGTAACTTTCTTTTTAAAAGAGAGAAACTCTCCATTAGATGGGCAACCCAGCCAACAGGGGTGCATCATCTGATGCTATTAAAAGTGTTGCTGATAAGACCTGAAGGTGCCAAATACACTCAGCCTAAAAAATGTCAACAAAGAAGCCTAAGTAAGCCAGTTATTCTCAACCACCAACGCCGCAATTAAAGTGACAACAATAGATAAAAATGGTAACGTGAGGACCTTCCCTCCTAAGACATCTCAGCCTCAACAGGAACTAAAAGCTACTTCACGAGCAGAGTAGGCATCCTTGCCAATGTGGCAGCCTATGGCAAAGTAAAGATACTAGTTGGCAATACTCCCTGAAAAGCCCTTTATTGGCCCAGAACCCCCAACACTAAGCATCCACCCTCCTCAGGGATGGTGGAAGCCCTACCTAATAGGAGGCTGGCCCCCAACAGTTCATCCCAAGCAGAGAAATGGTCTCCTCAAGCTAAAAAAGAAATTTAGGATAAGCCCAATATGGTGAAGCCGGAGATAATTTTTGTTAATTGTCCCAAAAAAATCAATCTCTTTGTTTGACTAAACCCTTATCAGATCTAACCACTGATGAGGTTACAGTCGCTTTGGGAGCCTCCAATATCCATAAGTTGGTGAAAATTTGTTGGCAATAGTCTCCAAAAAAATCAATCTCATTGTTAGATTACCCTCTTGTCAGGTATAAACCCTAATGTAGTTACAGTCAATTTGGGAGACTCCAATATCTATAAATCTGGGGAAAATGTGTCTGCAGGTGTCCCAACAAAAATTGATTCCCTCATTTGACACATCCCTTATAAGTCTAATCCCTGATGAGGTTACGGTCACTTCAGAATCTTATCTGGAATCATAAGACCACCTAATTTCATTATCCAAGAAACCAAAAGTAATGGTGAAGAACCCTGATTACGCCAATAATGCTCAAGAAACAAACACTGTACCCCATAGCACACTGGTGAAATATACACTGGTGCAGAAGGTCGTGCTGACCTGTAGAGGCATCTCCACATGTAAGGTGATGCAGTGGGATAATCTTCAGTTCACTTATGTGATGGCGACTCGATGGATTTAAAAAGCCATAACCCCCACCATAACAGCAACAGGGCACGCTAACAATTTTCCCGCCAGTGCCACAAAACAATGGATCTATACAAATCCTGATCAAGATGGCGACAAGCTTAATATTATTGTTCATATGTATGGGGCAGGTACTCAAATGGATGAAGCTGCCAATGAACCACTAAGCAGTGGAGGCAGCTGTCTGCAAGTACCTAAAGCTAGGGGATTCTGAGGCATGGCTAGACGCAGGTATTGACCTCTATAAAGGCATGGAGTTCAACAAGGAAGGCATCCCCAAAAAATTGGAAGATTTGGTAAGGAGCTCAGGTCTTTTGCTATTGAAATTAAATGCCTATATAAAAACTTTTTAACGCTAAATTAGCGCTCAAACGGGCATGCCACGCTCTCCCCGCCAAAACTGCCCTTGAGTGGTCCAATACTATATTTACTTCCAATGAGGTGCTGCCATGGATAGTGGCAGGGTTTAAGGCTACAAAAAACTCACACTAGTTGTACACAAGGATACCACCCAATATGGCATCTAACTTGATACTAGCTGGTTGGGCAAAGGAAAAATTGTTAAATGGGGGCCTTTCTGTGAATGGTCACTATAGTTGCTATTATCTGGAGCGCCAAGGTTTTACCCCAGCTGAGATAAGGTACTGGCTTTGCACCAATACCACTATAGATCAAGTCTGGGATTGGTCCAGATGGGGGGTAACAAAAAATATTTTTGAGACCATGTGATACCATTATTTCACATTGAAAAGTTAGAACATCTAACGGGATCATGCCACCTGGCCTCAGCAGCAGACAGGGATGAGGTGGCATTTACCCCTGATACAGCCTAGTCCTGGATTGAACATGATATCCTGCCTCAAGCAGCAGTGGCCATTTGAGGGATTATGATCCCAGAACTCAGTCAGGATTGGCTCAAGTTGGGCATTCAGGTTAAATCTATTTGCAACTGAAAACAGTAATTCCCCAAGCCACCTCTTGCCACCCCTTACACCACGAAAGGTTTAATCCTACTAAAGCCTTCCAGTGGAGTGAAGCTGAGGTACTGTCATATGCAGCTCAACGGTTCACCAAAGGTGGGTGGAACAGCATAACTGTGCAAGACTTGTGTCAGTGGAGCGCCATAACGCTTGAAATACTATTTGAATATTATATGAGGCATGCGGCCATGAGGGATCACTCACTTGGTATCGCTTCAGCTTCTCTCAATGGAAGCATTGGGATTGCAAGCCCTCAGAATTGGCGCAGCTATGGCCAGCACCATCCTTAAAGGGTGTATTTATATGCATCAAGTACAGGTTTTTTAATCATCATATTCAGCCTAGATGAAGCAATCAGCTGGATTCTAAAGGGAAAACACCAGAGGATGCTCTTAACCCAGTGCAAAATAAGAAATCAATATTGTGGTGACTGGCCCTCATGAGGAGTTGTGGAAAGGCGCCGGAAGCCATGTTGACTTTATTCAAATAATTTATTGGCAGCAGATTCTCTGGCTGACAAGATCTTGAATCCTACCTAAGGATGCAAATTGCATCCACCTCTAATTGGTCATGGAAGAAGATTGATCAGATCTGATAGTCATGATATACCAGGAGCTTGACAGCATACTGTTAATGGCGACTCAATTACCACTGGGTATTGGAGCAGGGTTATAATATAATTTTGCTCCCCAATGAACTCAACTGAAAGCGCCTGTTAAAGGTAGGAATATATTATAAGTGCTCCTACCTGCGCATTAAATCCACATGCTACAAAAACCAAATGGAAAAATGGGTGGCTTTTCACAACTTGCCAACAGACCGCACCCTCAAATGGGTCCATGAAGAAATTTGCACTGGCTTATTGTGATATGGCAAGAATTTGCAAATTTTGTCAAGATGATGTAATGGATGAGTTTGTCTCATTAGTTACATTCTGACTTGGATTTGGATTTTTTAAATCTGAGTTGGATCGCTTTAAAAACATTGTTGATTTGATCATTTCAGTTTCTGGGTTGTGCCTCGCCCAAGCTGTAGATAGGCTTGTGCAAGCCTAATTAATAACTTGGGTGAGGTCCCCAAAGTGCTGCCTTTATAAGGTGCATCTGTCCATTCCAAAGTTCACTTTGGAACTTAAGAGGACCCTTGCATTCCCTTCATGGGGATCATTGTCAGTTGCTCCTCAGATGAGATCTGGTTGTTGGGCATCTTTGGTTTTCATGTTCCTAAATAAAAATAAAAAATGTTTTGAGGTTCATATACCTCGCATACCTCTGGTTTTTTTCAGGTGTTTTGTTTTGCTGAAGCTTTCACATAATTGGGTTGGACTAACCACACGGAGGACTCACATAGCCAACAAATAGTAGGTGAATGTTTGGCGCTGTCAGTACCCCAAACCTCTCCCTAATTGGTTAGGCCGCTTTGGTTTCTTGCCAGTGCACCAAAGCAATATGTAAAAATATACAGCAGTCAGAACTGGGGTTTTCCCGGTCCAAGACAGATGACGGCAATTAAATCACTTAGTGTCTTCATCCCATACTGTGAAAGCTCCGTAGTAGCCTGTTCCCTGGATGAAGAAAAATAAAATAGTCTTCCCCAGTTTATCCATATCCCAGGCCTTCAGAGGGTGATCTACATTGATTAAGAGGACGTCAAGCAGGAAGGTCGTTTTTGTTATCAGGCGGGACACATGATGGTTTAGTGCCATCACAAGAAAGGTAAATCACCCCATATTATGGGTATGACACTGTCAACAGGATCACCAAAGTCAGATATTAAGTCTTTCTTTGCCAAAAAAGCCAGGAGGTAACCCATGCAACTTATTGGAGATCACATACATGCAACGCCAGCAACAGGAGCTGGATGCTGCTCATCAAGAAGTGTGAGCATGTGCGAGAAAAAGCGCCCCAAGGCCAACATGAGCCATACATGAATTTCACCCCGGTCATACAGGATGGATGAGAAGCTCATCCAACATCCCAGCCCACTCATCTCACTAAGGTGGAATGGGTGGAGAAGGAGGAGCTACGTTGGCAGAATTTGGGCCAAGAAACCTGGATAAGTTGTCAGGAAAGGGCCCAGAACGATTCCCCTAGCAGAACAACTCCTGACCAGTAAGTACAACCAATTTGGTGGCTGAAAAAATGGCAAAGCCTCAATGTGCTCAAACTAAGCCCAATTCACATGGTCTGTTGGCAGCCATGGCAGACTCAAAGGCTCATTGGGGATCAAGATTGATTCTGCCACACGCCCTCTCATTCTAAAACAGCGGCCAAATTTGTACTAAAACTGACATTCCTCTCAATAAACGATGAGACTGGGATGGCGACGGAGTATCTGGTGCACTCCATGCCTGGTAACCAAATCAATTCCAACAAATTTCACCAATTTTCCGCCTCCAACTTGTCACCCCACTTTGGCAATGGCCACCATAAAAAACCAACTTACTCCTGAGATTTGATTCATAACCCAAATAATCCTCATACACGTGGGTAGGGCAGCCATCAATGGTCATCACAACCACTAATGTTAGGGGGATAACTAGCATACAAACATGAGCGAGGGAAATGCATCACTTTAAAACTAATTACCATATTGACTTAAGTTTAATATCTAAGAATTGGGCATATGTCAAGCGCATAATGGCCTAAACTCAAACAGAGACCGCAAACGTCACCCATGTCTCAACAGATCAAGTGCCAGGTGCTTTAGCAGACCACTTGGCAATCATTGCGCTGATCAAAAACATCAATTTGGAATTCGTGGAAGAGATACATGCTGGCAGAATCCTAGTGCCCATGGCGCATGATAAGTAAACTATTATAATTTTTTGAGTGATCACTGTATATGCATCACCCAACCCCAGGAAAACTGACAGTTCTGGCAATTACTATCAGAAGTACAAAATGATGCCACAACAGTTATAGCAGGCAACCTAAATTGTTGAAAAAATGCAAGTAGGGATATGTTCCTGACCAGCAGTGATTCCCTAGTACAGTGTATGATGTGCTGATGTACCTGATGACATCTGGGGGTGTCTTATGATAGATAAGGAGGAGGATGACCCTGTGAACATTATGCAGTGAGTAAAGATTTTAATGATAAACTGGTAAGTGGCTCCCAATTGGACTATGTACTTATATTGTCCGAACTCAGACAAGCTACATCAGATAATGGGGCCTCAATTTATGAAGAAAGCGATTGCATGATAGTTCAGGTAGCCATCAATCTGGGTGAGACCTCACCACCTTGAGAATGGCAGATATCCGCATCTATGTTACGTGATCTAGAATGGCACCACATGGCTGAAAATGGGATCAATCAAAAATTTAGCATATCTAGATCAGCAGTTGGTCATTGACCCTCTTGACCGCTAAAAAAGAATTAAATATTAGCTTATCAGGGATAGAAACAAGTATAAAAAAATAAAGCTCAAAAACATAATACTGCGGCAAAACAGCTGAGGAGTGCCTTGCTACCCTGAAGTAAGAGCAGCGTGACAACAAAGTATGGTATCATGAGTATTAGAATAAGAGCAAGCAATATCAAGTGCTTCTTCAAAAGCAGGATATTTAACAATGGCATAATGCAACTTTCCACCAAAAAAGCCTGCTGAGAACGATGACCAGGGAGAACTTGGCCAGCCTTAAAGAGATCTGGATGCGTGTCAAGATCTGTCAGGTAGAAATCCATGAAAACATTATTTCCAGTGACCCAGGTGTAATCAAATGGGAATTAAAGTGTTTTTATAGCAATCTCTTCCACCCATGCAAACCCAATAACAAAGTGACAGAAGCCCTACTTGCCCTAGCCAAGACAGCGCTCCAGGGGTTCTCACCTGCTTACAAACATGATTTAATCGCTGAGATCATGGTGGAGGAGGTATAACAGGAACTAAAGGAAATGTTAAAAAATAAGGCCCCAGGATCCAACAACAAGTGAGTAGAAATGCTGAATGCAATACACAAACATTTGTACCATAACTTTTCTGCCTATTCAGTTACTGCCTGTCTCACATGTCAAATCTCTAAGGTCCACAAAACCCACATTGTGCTACTATACAAAAAAGGTTCTCAGCGGCACCTTCAGAACTAAGTCCCATTTTCACTGTTGAACACCAAATAAAATCCTCACGTGAAACCTCATAAACTTCCTGGTGCATACCACCCTGAAGACCATCCATATGTCCTGAATGGGTTCATCAGGGGGCGAGCTATCTGGTAAAGTATCTGCTTAGTCCAAAACGCCCTGCAGGATGTGCGCAGATCCAAGAACGGCTATTTCATGTTTTTAGACATGGAAAAGGCCTATGATCAACTAACATGGCCATTCCTGTGGGCGGCAATGAATGCTGTTGAAATACCCACCACCTTTATCACCTGAATTGATATGCTATACACAGGACTTAGTACAAAGTTCATCCTAGCCAATGGCGTAACAGAATCAATTACTTTTGGATAGGTCCTCTGCCAAGGTTATACCATGCCCTCAATTTAACTTTGCTGTGGACATTCTATTAGAAGCAGCAGAGGTGAGGCTGCAAGGCATCATCCACCACAGCCAAACCCCTATCAGGATGCAGACATCTGCAGATGACATGGTTGTAAGATCAGTTCAGAAAATGACCTTCAAGGCATGGATGAAGTTTTTCCCTGTACTAATAGGCATATAATGCTAAAATTAATATTAACAAGATAGTAGTCGTTAAGACAGGACAATCTCAATTACACCCACCATCAGGCCTAACTCCCATAACACCCACATAAAGGTTAAATATTTGGGCATTCTCTCCAAGGATAAAGTCTGGTAAGTGAGGTGATAGAATAAACGGTACTCTCCAGTATGTCGCCATGGATGGCTACTAGAAACATACCCGCTTAAACCCCAAATGGAAGTTGCAGGCGCTTAATGTTTTTCATTGTCATGGTTAAATGACATGATAGTGGGTACCAACCCTAAGGGTAAGGCTGGACGACAGGAGGCCCAGAAGGTGAAGCTTCAGGCCCTCCCTGACCTCAGGCACACACTAGACCAATGCTGGGTACAAGCCAAATATGCCCATGCTGGTACTAGTGAAGTGCAGAAAGCCCAGCCCCTTTCGTCAGCCCAGGCATTATTATGAACGGTTTATTTGATTAAAAACGATGGTTCTATTTGCTTGATTGAGGAATGGGGGTTTAAAACCTGTTCCATTTTATGAAATTACACGTTCAGGTCAGATCCAACTTCAATTGATTACTTGAGTGAAATCAGTTTCAGTGATATCTACCAATTTGGATGGTAATGTTTGCCTATTGGTATATCAGTGCTTGGGACCACTTCAGCAAACCCAAATTTCCTCAACGAAGTTTAAATTTGTTTTCCATGACCAACATTCCTTGTTGGTCGAATTTCTATAATAAACCTCCATGTTTTTCCATTTTTATTAAAATGTTACTTCAGATGATTCTGTGCGCAGACCTCTTCAAGGAGGTCTTGCGCTACATTAACCATTTCATTACAAATACAAATAGTTTATACCCTAGTGCACCGTTGGTTCGCCCAGGTTCCCTCCAACCTGGGACGCTTACCCCTTCTTCATATGTGCACTGCGTCACTTTGGGTCGTTTATTTTTAAAGATCGCACTACTCTACTTTAGTAATTATTACTCTAGCACCCTCTGCTGGGCTCTAGTACCTTTAGTACTAACAGCTAGTTTCCTGGCGGTGGCCCTGTGCACTGTGCACCTCCACGCTGGAAGCAGGAGAGTCTCAGACACTCTCCTTACATAAGTCGCCCAATCTCTGAAATTTATGTGCATGAACTTTTTCTGTGTGGAACTTTTCTAAAGTGCAAACAGTGGGCGCCAGCTGTGGGCTTTGGCTGTGGTCAGCTGCACCACTGTTTCCTCTTTTTCCCAAGGGTTGGAGCATCTTGGCGTTATTATGGCTGCCTCCAACTGGAAAGTACCCACCCTTCATGCTTGTACCTGGTGGATACAGACGCTTCTGGGTCCAAAAGTCATGAATCCCCATATTTATGCCGAAATTCACAAATTCAATTTAAATAATTGGGGTTTACATTGGCAGCGCGTTCTGACGATGCTAGTGGAATCAGCGCAGAAGGGCCTGAGGATGTTGGCCTTGGATAAAGTTGGGCATTCCGTTGCTGTTAGTGGAATAGGGTCACTCACGTCTAAAAACGCGTTTTATAATAAAAACCTTATCTAAACCTCTGAACCGTTAATTAGCTCTTATGGCCTGGATGAGGACACTATTCCAGTATATCAGATTACCCCTGAGAACCCTCGTTTGACCCTAATATGATCCAGGGCACTCAGGAAGTGGAAAAAAACTGCGTTTTAAATATGATAAAGTATATGCACCTGCAGAAAGTGTGGTGGGATATGTGGCCTCAGTAGTAAGAGTGGCCAAATATCCCTCCCCCTTCTATGATTCCAAAACATACCCTGAAGGCTTGCTCAAGCCAGAGGAAGAATTTTCAGGTGAGGTAATGGCGTTTTCTGCTTTGAATAAATCCCATTCTGGATACTTTTTATTAACAGCTACCCTTAAATCCTCTTTGAGGAAGTTCAGCACAACTATTTTGGTGAATATCAGTGCTTCTAAAAATTTTGTTTACAAAGATCTTGCTGACTACCTTGAGTTGAGTTACTCACCAGGTTTGGTTAGAGGCGGGGCTTCTCAAGATATACCACGCTGAAAGTCATGGGGTTAGTGGACTACCAAGTGGTCTCCTATCTCCTGTCCAACCACTTTCAGTCTATCAAACATCTCTTGTTCCCCATTATTTTGAGTGTAGAGTGGTGGAGAAAGTTTGACGTCAGGACTAATTTGAAAGAAAACACCCTATCCTTGTCTTTGTTAAACGGTCACAAGTTGATTGTTCCTTTGGTTGATGCCCACTTTCAGGGCAAATTGCTCCATTGGCCCAATATTCACACTCTTAATCTTTCCCATTTTCTGAAGCCCTCTGTGGAAGTTCCTATACCTCTTGTTTGGAGGGTTTGAAATCTTCCTTTGATGCAGCATCTTCTAACGCACTACCTGAACACTCTGAGTTTGATTGTGACTTGAAGCTCACTGTGGTTCTGGTGCGTATATCTTCCCCCATTTACCCATTGACTGTCTGGGAGGAAGAGGCGTTGGATGTGTGGGTGGAGGAACAGTTATTCAAAGGTGCAATTTTTAGCGTACCTCCCCTGTATGCTCCTCTCTTCTCTTTGTTGAGAAGGCTGATGTTACTCTATGCCCATTTATAGATTGTGGAAACCTCAACAACGTCACTGTACCAGATCTACATCCCATCTTTTTGGATTCTCAGATTGCGCGCTATGTGGAGAAGGCTAAGGTCTTTTCCAAGCTGTATTGCCTCAATGCGTTCAATCAGATTTGGATTAAAAAGGGACAAGAAAGGTGTCGGAAAGTTGACTATGGGCTCTGCTAGTTTGCGGGATAACCAGTATGAAGACTGGTCAGCCCTTGCCGTTTTGCCTTAGGCTTCGGGGCTAGAAGCACTGGCTAACCCCTTGACATGTCACCCGTGCCATATGGGGATCCCCTAGCTAAAGCTCAAACCAACAAAATAGTTAATAAACTTATAACAAAAGGTAGAATAGGCAACAGGAGATATTTATTGAAAGGGAAGCGCCAGGTATTTATACTATTTACAAAAGGGCTACTGCGCCCACTGCTAACCTATTGGCTCTTCCACTGGTTCTTCCAGCCATCCACTTATTTTCTTCTTCTACTTCTTCTTCTTCTACAATATCTCTTCCCTGGCGTCGGCCCTCTCACTCTGTCTTTCCCAATGTCTAAATTACTTTTGGCACATCCTCAGCCTTAAGTTGCCAGTGAGCCACATAAATGATTAATCTAACTAATGTCAAAATTGGTTTCGACCTTTAAATTGATAATAATGCGCCAGAAACAACCTCATTCTCTCACTTGACTCAGAATATCTTGGCATCTTGCTGACATCTATTCTCATCTTATCTTAATAATAAATGAGGCACCAGAAACAACTTCAGCCACCTCAAACTCATAATTGTTGGATCCACCAACATCAGATTATCATGCAGCAAATTCATGGATGAACGATTGAAGCAAATACATTGGCTTTCCGCTGGAAATTCCACAACAGACCACAAATGTCTGTTGGCGTCGACCACTGATTATGCTGACTGATATCAATTGGATCATCCTCATCTATTAGTCGCCAGTGATCCTTCTACTAATTTGGGGCCACCAATTGGCCACACTCGAACCTTAATCCAAACTTGGCGGAATACTATTTTGGCTCAACCCAATTTGGGGAGCAACTAACCATCAATCATATCAAATAACACAAAAGTCAGTCAATAAGCCATTTCACCGGGATTGGCCATTTAATCCCATATAACGATTACTCATTGGAGGATTCCATCTGGTTAAAATTATGACAAATGGTTAACCGCCTTCTGTACTAGAAAAGGGATTTTCCAGTTTCAGGTCATGCCCTTCAGGCTTAAGAATGCCCCTGCTATCTTCCAACGCTGCATTGATGCAGCGTTGGGGGACTTGTTAGGTGTATGCGTGGTTGCTTACATGGATGATATCCTGGTGTTTTCCCCTGACAATGATTCACATGCAGTACACCTTTGGCAACTGGTGGAGAGGTTAAAGGCAGCCAGCCTTACGCTGAAGATTAGCAAGTGTGAATTTTTCAAGTCCCAGGTCGCTTTTCTGGGAAACATTGTGTTAGATCAAGGACACATGATAACTACAGTCAAAGAGAAGGCTAATTGTGAGTGGCCCACCCCCACCTCAGTCAAGGAATTGAGGAGCTTTTTGGGGATGTGTATGTTCTCAAGAAGTTCACAGCCAATCTTTCTGAGGTGTCAGCACCCTTATATAAGGCTAGCGGTGCAAAGGTGTTTCAGTGGTCCCCCGTTTAAGAGGATGCTTTCCAAGCAGTGAAGTGCACCCTGTTGTCCACATCAGTTCTGTCATGGATATGGCTAAGAAGAACTAGACTGGTCTCCCAGTCAGGGTGCGCGAGCACCCAGTGGAGGCCCCAGAAGGCCAGAGGCATAGAGGTCTGGGCGACTAATAAAAGTGGAGATCTACGGAAAACGTGAGGGAAGCAAACGTTCAGTAATGTATCAAAGGCCTCAAGGAAAACCAGATGGTTGCGTTGGGGGCAACCGCGAGTCTTATGGGGCAACCCCCAAGGGCGGGAGAGGATGGGAGGATGACGACTCCTCCAGGTTTTGCAGTTGCTGGCCTTCAGATTCTGATAAGGAAGCTTGCGCGCCAGCGGAAGGCAGCACAGAGGCCACCACGTTATTAGAAGTATGGGTAGAAGTGTGGTAAACTCCATGAGAGGGGCTGAGAACAAGTTTCCCCTGAAGGGGACGCTCTAGGTCCCGCTGGTGAGCTGGACCCACAGCGGCAGGGGTGGCTATGGAAGCTGAACCCACGTGCGGTGGGCCAGGGATGCTTTGGGGCTGCTCCAACTGCGGAGCATTTTCAGCGGACTTGGCGCCCAAACAAATGGAAGGGCCTCCGTTTAATGGACATGTGGAAACGAACAGAACAGTGGGTTTGCAATTGGGGGCAGGATGGATTATCACATCTACAATCCGCTGCCACGTGGTGGGATCAAGCAACTGGATAATTCAGTCAGCAAATATTGGGAAAAGGATTTGGATGATGGCGCGCTTCATCAGATCGATCTGTGGAATCATTTTAAAGCTATGTTAAAGCAGACGAAGTCTGTGGCAAACTAGGTGGATTATCAGATTTATTTCGATGAAAGGCAAAAAGAATGAACTGACATCTGCCCTCGGTGGGTCCAGTTGCCTTTTAAATGGGGAGATAGGAATGGGAAAGTATCAGGGGATTGGTCATTTGGGGAATGGGAAAGGGATTTGGTTGGCTGGCTTGGAGGGGGTAAAAGCAGGCTCCCAATTCAGGCAAAAGCTTAAAAAAATTTTGCAAATTTTTCCAACTTCTTGGGACCAAGCCAAATCAATAGTGCTGATATGGGTCCCAATGACTCAAATCGGCCAGTTTGCACATCTGGGGAGGTCTGGATTTGTCTCAGGGGCAGAGGTCCATAGATTGGGTTTGTTGCTATTTGGGCTGATCCCATGATTAGGCAGCTCGTACAATCCAAACTTCCTGGATCTGTTATGGAATGTTGGACCCAATGATCTGAGCCATTTGGAACCGGGTCTGTGATCCAAGCTGTGTTCTGATCTGGCTTCTGAAGCTGGCCATCCTGGACCAGCTCCCCCAGTCTGGAAATTACCAGTTGGGCTCTGACATTTGAAATTTCCATTTTCTCAATTTCTGCCATGACTTGCCTGAGGAGTGGGTGGCCTCAGGGCCCTCTCCTGCCCCCTGATGTGAGCCATCTCCCTGAAGACCCCTTCTATCAATCTTACCAGGATTGAAGAGGGGGGAAGGGGGTGGAAGTGGGATGGCCTTGGGGAGGAAAGCTGTCACTGAGCGCTCATCTATCACATGGGCGAGGTCATCCAGCTGTGAGAGAGGGTCCACTGGAGCCTTGAGCCCCTCTTCATCCGGAAGGGGTGCTAAACCCTATCCAGTTTCAAGGGCTGGTCCCCAAGACTTACAAGTTTTTCGCCATGTTGACCCCAATAAAGAGTTCATTGTGTCTACTGATGCTTCCAACTTCGCCTTAGAGGCTGCCTTGTTACAGGTAGGCGAAGATGGGATAGAGCATCCAGTGGGATACCCTTCTAGGAAAATGTCTCTGCCTGAGTTGAATTACGTCGTTTATGAAAAAAAATACTACAAGTGGTGGAGACGCTGACTTATTGGCGTCACCACTTGCATGGCTCCACCCAGCCATTCTGTGTACGCACAGATCACCGTGCCTTGCTGTACTGACACGCCCCTCATGTCCTAACCCCATGGCAGACACGTTGGCATGAGACCCTTGCCCAATTTGCCTTTTCTTATGAGTTCACCAAGGGCAAGGATAATGGTTTGGCGGATACTTTAAGCCGCAACCCTTCTTTAGCTCCTGATCCAAAGGAGGTAGAAGTTCATAACACACAGGTGATGATTCCAGTGAATAAAATTGAGTCTCAACTTCTCTCTCCCCTAGCCAATGGGCCAGAGCTTGCACCTCTGGAAAATGTGGAGGAATATGGTATGTTCAGAAAGGTAGTCCTTTCTCAGCTGCTATCAGCTGAATATTCTATGGCACTTTCGAAGAGCGCTTTGAATCCTGTGGATCTATCTAGGAGCTATCACGTGAATGATGAGAAGGTGTGGTTTTAGGGGCGCCTATGATTCCTTTTGGACCACTGCGCCTGGAAATCATCTAGGACCATCATGATGGACTTACCTTTAGTCATCCTATGTAAGCAAAGACCTTAGAGTTAATAAAACGCACCTACAATTGAAAGGGCTTGCCTGTTCAGGTAGGGCGGTACTGTAAAGAGTTCCTGATCTGTAATCAAATGAAACCCAATCAGCAACCTTTAGCGGGGTTGTTGGTACCAGTCCAAAAAGCTGAAAGGCCCTGGACTTCCCTATCAGTGGATTTCATTGTGAAATTACCTGTCTCCAATGCTTATGATGCCATCATGGTGATAGGGGACCGTTTTACAAATTTCGCCCACTTTATTCCTTGCAAAACAACAATAACCGCGGCTGAGATGGCTAGGCTTTTAGTCACCCATGTGTTTGCGCTTCATGGGGTCCCCCAAGAAATTATTAGTGATTGGGGACCCCAGTTTACCTCCGTCTTTTGGCAAGAGTTGTGTAAGACTCTTCAGATTCGCCCCTGCCGTTCAACTGCCTATCACCCCCAATCAGATGGGCATAATGAACGAGTGAATCAGTGCTTGGAACAGTTCCTGCGGTGTTACACTGCTGAAGATCATTCAGAGTGAACTTCTCACTTTCCTATGGCCCAATTTAGTTACAACAACACTTTGCATTCTTCTATTGGTTGTTCCCCTTTTTCGCCAACCATGGCTTTAACTCCGCCTTTAACATGGAGCCCAGCTGTGGTTCTAAGGTTGAAGTGGTGGTGGACTTTGCCAAGACTATCAAGAAGGTCCACCAGGAGGTTTCCACAACTTTGGAGGCGACAATGCAAGTGTATAAGGAGAATGCTGATGGTAAGCGCTGAGTAAGTCCATTGTACAAGGAAGGGGATCTTGTGATGCTTGATTATCATAACATCCCTATCAAGAAGCCATGCAAGAAGCTGGGACCAAAGAGGATTGGCCCTTACCGTGTTGTTATAAAGGTGAACCATGCCTCATACCAGCTAGATCTTCCCTCTTCATTTCAGATCTTCTCTGTCTTTCATGAGAGCAAATTGGCGTTGTTTGAGGGCCCCCCACCAGAGACTCCTGAGGCCTATCTCGTGAATGGGGCGCCAGAGTGGGAAGCGGAAGAAATAGTTGCCTCCCGCCATGTTAAAAGAAGACTTGAGTACCTGGTATCTTGGAAATGTTTTTGATGCTGCAGAGAACAGTTGGGTACCAGCGCGTGACTGTGTGCATGCCCAAGATCTGATTGAAGCCTTCCACAAGCGTTTCCCCCAGGCCACTGGATCTCAACCCAAAACAACCGTTTCCACTATGAAGTTGGCCCCTGCCCACAAGAACTTTTCCCTTGAGCAAGCCCCTGGAGGGGGGGTTGAGCCCCGTTGGGAGGAGAGGGTCATGACATGGTTAAGTGACATGATAGTGGGTACCAACCCTATGGATAAGGATGGGCGACAGGAGGCCCAGAAGGTGAAGCTTCAGGCTCTCCCTGACCTCAGGAACACACTAGACCAACTCTGGGTACAAGCCAATTATGCCCAGGTTTGTACTAGTGAGGTGCTTAATGCCCAGCCCCTTGTGTCAGCACAGTCGTTCAAAATGGACGAGCTACTTGACAAACAAAGATGGTTCAATTTAGTTAGTTGAGGAACGGAGTTTCAAAACCCATTCCATATATGAAATTACACGTTTGGGTTGGATACAACAACAATTGATTACTTGAGTAAGTCAGTTTCAGTGATATCTACCAATTTGGATGGTAATTTTTGCCTATTGGAGCTTCAAGGCTTGTGCCTGCTTCTGCAGATCCATAATTACCCTGACTCTGTTTAAATTTGTTTTCCGTGACCAAAATTCCTTGTTGATCGACTTTCTTTAATAAACTTCCATGTTTTTCCCGTTTTTATTAATATGTTATTTCAGATGATCCTATGCGCGGACCTCTTCAAGGAGGTCTCACACTACGTTAACCATTTCATTACAGATACAATTAGTTTATACCCTGTGCACCGTTGGTTCGCCCAGGTTCCCTCCAACCTGGGACACTTATCCCTTCTTCATATGTGCACCGCGTCACTTTGGGTTGGTTATTTATAAAGATCACACTACTCTACTTAAGTTATTATTGCTCCAGCACCCTCTACTGGTCTCTAGTACCTTTAGTACTAACGGCTACTTTTCTGGAGGTGGCCCTATGCACCGTGCACCTCCACGCTGGAAATAGGAGAGTTACAGACACTCTCCTTACATTCATACTATCAAAATATTTTAAGTGTGGCTCACATTCTACCACTGAGCTCATGCTTGGAAGGAAAAGTCAAATCACTCATCTGCACCTCCTATTGTTTAAGGCCCATTTAGCATTAATTAAATTGGATGTCCTGTTTAAACCCAAATGCAAAGAGTGTATGGGCCTTCTAAATTTTGAGGTACATGCCTGATGGATATGGGCCAAAGCGTTTCTCCAGAAGTTGAAGCTGCATATATGCTGCTTTGCACTTGCATGGGGTTACAACTGGGCCTAAAGCCAAGTTATCCCAGAACCAAACACATCATGATCCATTAGAGGTGAATGCTGCATACCCCCCCCTACTACTTTTTCAATGTCACTGACCTCATTATTAGAGACTATGCAACAGGGCGGTGAGGTTTTGCAGTTGGTCATATATACATGTGCCGCAAACCAAGGATACAATATGACAGGACCTTGAAGCCAATCAGGCAGAAATGGCCATGGCTACAACGTGGGAGGAGAAGAACCATATTGAGAATGAGTTTTCTAACAGAGAAATTCAATTCTTTATAATAATTACTAATTGCTATTGGGGCACGTCCCTCAAAAGCACTGCCAAAACCACCCTCTCGCCTCCAAATACTTAATGAATGGGTAAAGAAGGGTCATGACACCAACTTTAATCTCAAGGAGTTAGTTAAAGGCCTCAATAACAAGCTAGTAACTTCTTTTTTTAGCATTAATAGTGCCTAATCCAAAAGTGGGGACATCCACGTATATTTATTTTGTAATTGTACCTAACAAAGGGATTATCATGATCAAAAAATTCCAATATGGAACCTTGGCCAATAGCCTAGGAAGCCATATCAGAAGGCGAAGAGGCTTTAGGGAAATTTTTATCTAGCACCCACTTCAATTGGCGAACCATCATGGATAATTTGGGGGTTAGCACATCAGCAGTGTAGGAATCCAGCTGATTTCTGCTCGCTGGTGCCTTACGCCGCTGTATTCCACAAAAGTTTTTTATAAATAAAACTAAAGCACTATTAAAAAGCTAGGTTTTTATGAATTTTATTATTAGTGCAGGAAAAGAAAGGAAAATGACCCCCTTGATATCCGACCAATCAGTATTTAAACTGTATTGGGGTTGAAGGGGATTAAAGCATAAATTTGGAATGGCTTGTTACAATCCAAATTAGGAAATATGGGAATATAGATTATCAAAGCTCACAATACTTGCTTCACTTAGGCTGAATGATGGATAAGGAATCATTTTTAGCTAAAGCGTACCCATGGGTAATGATTTGGTATATTTTATCTAATCCTCGTTTACTAAATATTTTATACCTTGGGGGCCCCCGCCAAGCCTATAAAAGGGAGTGGTCCCCACGCAGGTGCTTGAAGGGACCTGGTTGTGGCTGGGGAGAGTATTATCTAATGGACGCCCCAGGGTCCTCCATGTGGTCAGAGTAATCTGACGCTTGATTTTGTGTTTATTGCCCATGTACCATTCAAAATTGTGTTACCCTAAATTGTGGGGTTCTACCAATAATTTGCCAGGGTCTTTTTGCCAATATAATCATTAGTATCACTTAAATCCTTCATATTAGTATTGCACACTTGAAAATGGTCGACATTTCCCTTTTTCAGCTGATTTTGATCCAAAAAAATTCTTATTTTGAAACTGGGAGGGCAAATTTCTAACATCACCCCTTTAAGAATGTTGGGGGGAGAGTAGGGCCATAGGAATCGGCCATGCACCTGATTGATAGTAATCCTGATAGCCAAGGATTTTATGGAGTACTCATTGCCTCTTTTGTAAGTGATTTAAAAGGACCCTCCCAGATTTATCCAAGTTTACCGCTTCTAGGAGTGATGCGGGTATGGTAGTATAATACCATATCAGACACTTGGAATGTAAGTTGGGGGTTTGGAGCTCATTGGCAGACTGCCCTTCTTTTTCCCATTTTTTCATAAATTGGTCATAGCTTCTGATTTGAGTTGGATGATGCGCTGAGACAATCCTCTCATGACTTTCTTGGGTTCCTCAACTCTAGAAGAGAATACATCTTTATCTAAGAGGGCAGGTATTCCTGGTTCCCGCTCATACAAGACATGGAATGAAGACATTTTTAAAATCCAGTGATAGCTAATCTGGTATGCCATAAAGGCACTTAGTAGGTATTGATCCCAGTTAAAAGGATCATTGGAGGCCATTTTTTGTAGAATGAAACCCAAGGTTCCCTTTGCTCTTTCCACGGTCCCATTGGTGGAGGTATTATATGGAGCTGAGAAAAGTTTTTGGGCTCCCATGGATGTAGTCAGGATTTTGACTACTCTGGAAGTAAAGTTCTTACCATTATTGCAGAGTAGTACTTGAGGACAGCCATGTCAAGTGGAAATGTTCTGTAAAAATGTGGCTGTGGCCTTGGCTGTTAGGGCAGGGAGAACCGCGGTTTCAACCCACTTGGTGAAGTGATCAATGGCTACGAGGATATAACTGTTTTCACTAGTAGTCTGAGGGAGGGGACCTACTACATCTAGACTGATGGTGTAAAATGGTTGTTGAGGGTAGTTGGTTGATACTGGTATCTAGTCTTGAAACTGGGTTTCTTTTTACACATAAGGCAGGCTTCTAAAACGTCAACTTTGGATTCCACAATTCCATCCCAATAGTACCAATCCTTAATCCACTCATAAGTTTTCTTTGCCCCTCCATGACCTAGGGTAAAGTGTGCTTCTAGGATATCAGGTATGCATTTCTAGGGCCAAAGGTAAGGCAGCCATTTTCCCCCACCTGCTTATACAACTTTCCGTTCTCCACTTTGGTGTCATGGGAGTGTTGGGCTACCATTTTCTGTACAGGCTCATCCTCATCCTCCCAGTTATTGGGGGTCATTAAGAGGTCATGTAACCTCTTTGCCTCACTATTATCCAAGTGAAGGACTGGCAGCCAAGTCAACCCATCAACATTCATGTGATGGGTCCCAGCACGGTGTTGAATATTCATGTCATAATGCTGGAGCTTTAGAGCCCAGCGAACTAACCAGCAAGTGGGATCCTTCATATTCTGTAACCATTTCAGAGAAGCGTGGTCCATAACTACAGTGAAGGTGGTCCCATATAGGAAAGGGTGGTAGTGCTTTACAGCTGAAAAAATGATAGGGAACTCCACCTCTGTAACGCTGTAGTTTCATTGCGCCTTTGAAAGCATCTTACTGAAATAGGATACGGGTTGATCTACACCGTTTTCATCTAATTGGGCTAAGATGGCCCCAACAGCATAGTCTGAGGCATTGGTAAACAAGATAAAGAGTTTATTATAATCTGGGTGCCAAAGGATAGGACGTTGTTGTGGCAGTTGCTTCAGCGTCTCAAAAGCGGCCTTTTGTTCAGCACCCCAATAAAAAGGGTTATTCTTGGTTAATAGATGGACAAGGAGCTCGCTGAGTTGGGCGAACTTAGGGATGAACTGATGGTAATATCCCATCATCCCTAGAAATACCTGAATATCCCATAAATCTTTAGGGGGAGGCATTTTTGAGATTGCTTCGACCTTGTCCTGTATGGTTTGAATCACTTCTTGGGAAATGGAGTGGCCAAGGAAATGAAATTTTCTTTGGAAGAACTAACACTTCAAGGATTTCAACTTATTATTAGACTTATGTAACAATTGAAACACCTCCTTCAAGTAATAAAGATTTTTGTTGACTCTTTTTGAGAACACCATGATGTCATCAAGTAGATGAAGACACAAGTTAACTTTAGGTCCTGCAAAATGTGATCCATCGCATGCTGGAAAGATGCAGGTGCGTTACACAACCCTTGAGGTAATCAAGTGGGTAAAAGACCTTCACTATAAATGAGAGCACATTTCTCCTGGTCTTCAGGGGAAAGGTACATTTGCCAATAGCCGCTAGCCAAGTCCATGGAGGAAAAGAAGTTAGAGCCTGAGAGTTGATCCAGGGCGTTGTCAATGCAGGATATAGAATATCTACCTTTTTGTGAGTTTTTTAACTTGCGGTAATCCATGACTATTCAATGACCTCCATTTTTCCTTTTAATTAGCAACAGGGGGAAGACCAAGGGCTTTGTGAAGGAACTAGTAACCTCACGTCTAGTAACTGCTGAAGCTCCGTCCTCATCTGCTGTTCTTCAAGCTTAAACTTACTGTAAGGTTTGGACCAAATAGGGCGGGCATCACCCACATCAATGGAATGAATCCAGACCCACATGTGGCCATAGTCACTATCTGATTTGGAAAATATGTCACTATATTTTTTAGTAAATTATGGACTTTTTCAACTCATCTGGGGTCAGCTTATCCAAAATATGAACATTGTGCAAGGTACACACCAGATTATCCATGGGCAATCCCAAATCTGCCATAGAGCCAACAGAGTGGATATGTTCAATGTCCTCCACTGGGATTAGGAAGCCTCTGCCAATCTCCTGGTGTTTTTCTATGACCATGTCTTTTCCGGTGAGGTTTCCCAGATGAATGGTAATAGGCCTCTGGTAGGATGGGTCTAATATACCAGGCAATACCCGAGGCTCCAAGGGGCTAACGCCCTCAATACTTTTGAGGTGCAACAAACAGTGGTTAGGAATTTGAAGCATGATTTTTGTGTTAACCACTCGTTGTTAGCCAGGCTTAATCAAGACCTCATCTGCAGCATAGAAAGGGATACCATCCTTAGCATCCACTGAATTGGTCAATTTCTTTGTGTTGCTCACAGAGGTGGAATAAGATAAAGTGATAGCTGAAAAGGGCTATTTGACCAGGCAAGAGTATTTGTGCTTACGGGGTTCTTAATTGGATAAGACTAATGGACTTCATAATTGAGTAACGGGAGGTAACCTTGCTTCATGTTGATTATTCCCTCATACTTAATCATAAATTGAGTGTCGATGAGCATATCATATGCGTTGTTATCCAAAGCCACAGCAGGGGCTGATAAGATAAGCTTCCCAATTCGAATAAGAAGGGAAGAGTATTCCCCAATAGCCTGGGTATTGTTTGGGCCTGAGGTTCCAAGTCCTTGAGTGTACTCCAAGTCAGGCTCTAGCTTTGTCCTTTTGATAAGCTTAATGGAGATAACGTTAATTGGGAGTCAGTGTCTGGGATGACCATTATTCGGACCTTTTGAATGACCACTTCAACTTTAGTGAGCGTTTCTCCAAAGTTAGGTGATAAAGCTAAGACTTCCTTGAGCTGAAAGGTAAAGGTTAGTTTTCAAGAAGTCTCAGGGTATTTATCATGATGGATTTCATGATATGAACCTGCTTTAGAGGTCAAATCAAGCCAGCTAAGAATTGATCACCATCGCTGGCTGTGTCAATGACTTTTGGACACCCTAGGATTTGGCTGAGGTACGTTTCCTCAATTATGGTGTTCTCATCTACTCCTCCAGTGTTCAAATGATCAGGAACCTCTACTTATGTGGGGGCTCCCAATATATAGTAACCAATGTCATTGTAACCCCCCTCAGATTCTTCCCCAAGGGTATTCTTAACCACTGGAAAGGCCGCAATTGAGGTAGGAGTTACAGCCACATGAGGTTTGGTGTTTATCCTACGACCATAAGTCTTTCCATAAAGCTTCTTATTGTCACAGGGTTTACCTTGGGGCACGCAACTACTAGCTTAGTTGGAGAGGAAGACAGCGGCTTTGGTGAGTGTGTGCGGGAACATGGTATCAACTACTTTACAGATCTCCAATTTAAACGAGCGCATGATATCCTTTTTAAGTCGCACTGAGGAAGCTGGCTTTGCAGGGAGGATAGGCACAGGTGGGCTCACTCCCAACTTTTCTACAGGCAGAAGCTCCTCAATGGTTATAGCTGAAAGTTTCACCTCATCTTCGTTTGTTGTTGCACATAAATGGAATTTGGCAACGTTAACAGTGCCTCTTTTATGTCACAGATATTTTTGAAGTGGCATTTCACTTAGATGATATGCCTGTCTAGAGAGGGTTGAGAGGCTAACCCAGCTAACGTGGCTGTGATAGCATCATCCGGGGTTACTTGCTAGATGTGGACAAACTTTGTGCAGCGAGGTAAAATCGCTCAGCAAAGGCAGCAGTTGGTTCATCCTCATACGTGCTAAGGCGCATAAAGGCTTGTTTATCCATGTGTAGACTATGCTTAAATCCAAATTCAGCCAAAAGAGCCTCCTTCATCTCTGCCCAGGTATGCAGAGGGTCCATGTAAGGAACTATCATATCTTGTGCAGGGAGACTTAAGCAAGGAAGGATATATTGAACTTTTTGCTTATCCAGTGCGCCATACATGGCAGCTTCATAAACATAAAAAATCGAAGCTATGCTCCCTTAACCGGGGGCAAACTTTTCTTTAAGGGGGAGTTTGCAAGGGCGCTGCTCAAGCTCTTTAAGACGGGATAAAGCGCTTGCTAGTTGCTTTTCAAGAGCAACTATTCTTAGTTAAGTAGGAAAAGGAAGAGTTAGGGCTACTCATGGTTAAAGCCTCCAAGCTAGATGATTTTTGTGGTGTACAGGATACTTCTGTAGTGAGCGCCATTTTGTAGGAATCCAGATGATTTCTGCTCGCTGGTGCCTTATGCCGCTGGATTACACAAACGTTTTTCAAAATTAAAACTAAAGCACTAATAAAAAACTAGATTTTTTGAATTTCATTATTAGTGCAGAAAAAGAAAGGAAAACGACCCCCTTGATATCTGACCAATCAGTATTTAAACTGTATTGAGGGTTGAAGGGAACTAAAGGATAAATTTGGAATAGTTTGTTACAATACAAATTAGGAAATTAGGAATATAGCCTTTAAAAGCTCACAATACTTGCTTCACTTAGGATGAATGATGGATAAGGAATCATTTTTGGCTAAAGCGTACCCATGGGGTAATGATTTAATGAATTTCATCCAAACCCCATTCACTAAATATTTGCACCTTGGGGAACCCCCAACAAGCCTATAAAAGGGGGTGGTCTCTGCGTAAATGCTTGAAGGGACCTGGGTGTGGCTGGGGGAGTATTATCTAATGGACGCCCCAGGGTCCTCCATGTGGTCAGAGTAATCTGACGCTTGATTTTGAGTTTATTGTCTGTGTAGCATTTGAAATTGTGTTCCCCAAATTGCGGGGTTTCACTGAGAATTGGCCAGGGTCTTTTGGCTGATATATTCATAAGTATCACTTAAATCCTTTGTATTAGTATCACAAACTTGCAAATGGCTGAAATTCCCCTTTTTAGCTGATTTTGACCCAAAACATTCTTATTTTGCAGCTGGGAGGGCAAATGTCTGACAAGCAGCATAGGGCATTAGGAGGTATGGGTGGGGTCTTCTTCTTAATAGGGCCAGTGGTATCTATCACCTCAATTTATTGGGCAAGTTGATGCTCAGCAAATGTGAACTAAGCAGGCACACAAAATTTATGATTTGATGCGCTGGCAGGTTAGGTGATAGTTGGGATTGAACATCAAAGTTTTGTTGCATCAATGCATGTGTAGCTCACAACAAAAAGTGAGCTCATAAATCTCATATTTTGCATCTTTTCAAACTCATGAGGGAACTTAGGAATAGGAATACCCTCAAAAAGGGACTCCATTTCCCCATGAAGATGTTGATGGAGGAGAGTGTTGGCAGGAGCTGAAGCTGCTTCAACTGCCATTCTATTTATAGTTTTATATTCAGGATAAACATTTAAGGGCAAAAACAGTGGGAACATGAATCAGGAGGTTCAACAAAAAATTCATCTAAGGCAAAATTGGGCTTAATATTATAAGCCTGATCTTCATCATTAATCCATTTGAGCATTTTAAATGTATTTAAATTGGTCAGTGATGGCCCAGTCACCAGAGTTGGTGGGGTGATGAAAACTGATTGGATGTGCACTGTTGACCATGACAGCTCAGCTGAGACCAGTTCAGTCATCCAATCATAATTAGGTAAATTTAATTTTCTTTGATTGGCTGCTGCCTTAGGAGCAGTGCCAGAATTTGCTGAGATTGGGGGCAGGAGGACCATTCTCCACTTAATAACAATTGGGTGCAATGGCAGCTGAGCTGACTCTGGAGGAGTTATTTGCAGAAGTGGCTGGGGTGGAAACTTCTGGAACTTGAACTTTGAATGATCATGTTTGAAGCACAAGGGGCAGATGGCACAACCATTTTAAATGTGCACCCAAACGGAATGATCAGAACAGACCTGATTTTGGTTCAGGATGGAATTATGAGGTAGGTGTCATGATAGAAAGGATGAATCATTGCAAAGGTGTGAGGCCCTGCAAATGATATGCCCCCATTGGGGATCACAAATTGAAGCATGGGGTTTGCACCATATATGGCCAATCCCTCTGTGATTTCATGGCAGAGGCATTCTGGGGAAAGATGGCATGGCAGCCTGGCAAACTGAACCACAAGAGTGACATGGATTCAGCTAATAAAGATTAGACTGGGCTCCAAATCAGGGTGCGTAGCACCCAGTGGAGAGCCCAGAATGCCATGGACACAGCAGTCTGATCAACTTGTAAAAAACAAGGTTCTATTGGGAACTTGAGGGAAGCAAAAGTTCAATAATATACTAAAGGCCCTCAAGGCAAACCAAATGGTTGCAATGGGGGCAACTTTGAGTCTTGCGAAGAAAACCCCCAAGGGCAAGGGAGGCAGGGAGGATAATAACTCCTCCAGGATTAACAGTTGCTGGCCTTCAGATTTGAACAAATAAGGTTATGAGCCAAAGGGGGTAGCACAAGGTCTGCCATACAATTGGTAGTGAGAGAAGAGGGAGGATGAAACCTGCAAATGGCGTTGGGGCTGAGCTCTCCCCAAATGGGGTGCTCCAGACCCCACGGGCAAGTGAGACCATTGGCAGACAGGCCAGATAGGGATCCTGACTCCGTGGACAAGGGGAGAGGGGCGATCTGATGCTTCTCCAATGGGGGCAGCTTCTGGGGAGCCAACAGCAGAGTGATGGACAGATTTGCATTATATAAATGTACAATAATAGATGAGTAAGCAAGTTCATCATTGGGGGTGAGCTGATTTATTATGCTCATTATGTGCCACCACGTGGCAGGGTCAATTGACTGGATAATCCAGTCAGTGAGCTTTGGAAAGAGGATATGGGTGACATTGCGCTTTGCCAGATTAATTGGTGGAAATTTTAATGTGTTAAATAAGGCAGATGGAGGCTGCAACAAGTTGAGCAATGGTTACAGTGTTTATTACGTGCAAAGCATGAGAAAGTAAGAGAATGAACTGACAACAGTCCCTGGGCAGGGCGGTTGTCTTAAAAAATGGGAAAATTTCTTGGAGAAGTGTTACAGGATTGGTCATGTGGTGGTTGGCAACGGGATCTGGTTAGCTGGTGGGGAGGGGGTGGGGGATGCTTGAGTTCCTGGAAAAAATAAAAAAAACTTTTATAAGTTTTCCCACATTTTTGGGTCCACGCTAGGTCAACAATGCTGATCTGGGCCCTG